>SKCR01045233.1:0-173904 GCA_019454045.1 Zanthoxylum bungeanum | reverse complement strand
AAAAAATTCTGCCATGATATTCCAACTCGTTGGAATTCTACTTATTTTTTTACTAAATGAAAGTTTTGAAAATAAAGATTTATTATTTTCATTTATTACTCCCTATCAATATGATGTAATTTTATATCCCGGTCATTGGGAAGTTTGTTTGAAATTTTTAGAGATTTTAAAAAGATTGTAATAATGCTACGAGTATTTTAAGTCATGCTTATTATCCGACGTCAAATATTATTCTCCTTATAGGCCCTAACATTGTTGGCGTAATAGTCGAACGTAATAATAATAGAGCGAATTTGATGATGTTTTTGATAATCTTAACAATATTTTTGATGATCCTAACAATGAATTTGATGATCCTAACAATGTCATTGATGATCCTTTAAATACAATTACAAAATATATTACATCAATGAGGACAAAATGACTTAATTATTACAGAGACATACCATTACTTTACTTTGTTTCTTTTATTTTGGATCGAAGGTTTAAAATTTGAAGATTTGGAAAATATTTTACAAAATTATTATGCTTTATTAGGTGAAAGAACTATATTGTTTCTTCAATTATTAATAATTTTAGGAGAACTTTACTTGATTTATATAATGATCATGTTAGTATATATAATATTCAAATAACTGGTACTACACAATCTACGAATACATCAACTGAACAATCTAAGCTTCTTATTGGTAGAAGTTAGTTAATGAAGCGAAGTAAAAAAATCAAAGTACACTACCACAACTACTAATTCAGAAATTAATGCATATCTAGCGACAAATTTCGAGTTTCCCCAAAGTACTTTGATAGGTGAGCAATTTCTTATCCTCGATTGGTGGCAAAAATATAAATGATTATTTCCAGTCCTGGCCGTGATTGCAAGGGAGGTATTAGTGACACCGGTCTCAACTGTATATGTAGAGTAGATATTTAGTATTAGCGACAATATTCTTGATAACGGAATATCAAAGTTGAAACCGGAGACGTTAGAAGCTCAAATGCGTCTTGACGATTGATGTAGGGCGAAACATCATGAACAAGGAAATCAGCTGGAATTTTTTGAATATTTGTGTGATAACACGGACACAACTAGAATCGAAGGCTCAAGAACCAGATCTTCTTCCTCGGATGACGATGAATAAAATGTTAATGAGGTAAATTATTAAAAATAAAATATAATAGAACTACGTGAGTTTTGATTTCTCTACATCCTAAAAGGATACGTTGGCACCTTATGTAAGTGCAAACTCTTTTTTTTTTAAACAATAATTAAATTATCGATTTCTACTTTACACTTTAATAAATCTAAAATTTTTTATTATTTTTATAACAATGTAAATTGATTTATTTACTCTTTAATAAATCTTTATTTTTTTTATAATAATTTAATTTATTTAAAAAATATTAGTTCCAAACCTTAAACCGAACCGAACCGCACAGTTCGGCCGGTTTTAGGTTCGGTTGTGGTTCGATTTTATTCGATCACAACCGATCAAACCTTAAATTGAACCAAACCATGTGGTTCAGTCATTAAAGGTTCAATTGCAATTCGGTTTTGGCTAAAATCGTAACCAAACCGTAGACCGAACTGTTAGTCTATGGTTCAATTGTGGTTCGGCTTTGGCCGAATCACCAACCGCACGGTTCAGTTAATATTTTGAATCGTAACCAAACCGTGTGCATGCCTACCCTTAGGGACGAAACCCTCAAAATTCATGATCAAGTTGTAAGAAGCACCTAAATGTCTCAATTCAGATCGTGTGGATTGCCTTAGTCTAGGTGAAATCATGTTTCAAGAACCTAGTAATATGAAGAACACTAAATCCATTAAAAACCCGTTACACGAAGGACCCTTGGTCGAGTGAAGAACGCCACAGAGGTCGGTAGATCTTTGATATGTCCAAGTTCAATCAAGAACAAATGAGAGAAATGCTCTCAAGTTTGTTTAAGCAAATAAGTTTTTAATTAATCAAAAGGTTCTTAAAGAAATAGAATAATGTCCTTTTATAAGGTGGCTAATTCTAATCTTCCAATAGTAAGGAAACTCTAATGATTAATCCTAATGATAAAATATCCCTGAAATATAGGATAGATTAATTAACCTAAAGTCTACTCCATTGTAATTAATCATAAAAAGGTAAATAAAATAATATAAATTCGTTTGGTTGTTTGAACGAAGCATAATACAGTTCGAACGACATGTATTCATTCAAATGAAGTGAATATTGTTCGAACGATTTTGGCTATGGAACGATTGTTCGAACATGACGGATCTTCATTCGAACAATATGTTGTTTATCTTTCATACCCAACTTAAAGGTTGAGTGGCGGCAGGGGAACACCCCATCTCATTCTCTCTTTTTTCTTTCCATTTCTCCATCTTTATCTTTTTGCATATCTCTGTTTTTGTTCCCTCTTCCTCCATTTTCCTTTCTCTATCTTTTTCATTTTCTTAGTTCCTTCTCTGTCTCTTGTTTTTCTTTCTTGGTTGGCCTTTTAGTTTACTTGTGCTGATCAGGGAGTTCCTTGCCCTCTCTCCCTCTACCTCCGCCTCCGCTTCTGCCCTTTTCCTCATTTTTTGATTTTTGCTTTTTTCATCTTGACAACATATGTGTTCTTGGCTTTTTTGTTAGTGTTTTTGATTTCCAGATCTGTTGATCTGTGATCCACTCTTGTAGTGGTAAATTTCCAACTTTTTGGTTGGGTTTTATATTTTCTGTATTTTGCAGGAATAATTATCTTTTCATAATGTACAAATATTTGGTACGGGATAATGAGTAGATCTGATGATGACGACTAGAGTTTTGCGATGAGTATGGGATATTTGCAGTCTCATAGATCTATAAATTGTCTTGTATTAGATTAATTGTACATTATTGTAAAAGTCTTATGTTCAATGTGTGTATTATATTGTTTCACTTCTAATTAGAGATTTGTAGTCACCGACTTTGCATTAAAGCTGAGGTAGGGAGACCAGGCCGGTCCCGTAATTCCTCATGTTTCTAAGTAGTTTTAGGTGTGAATATGTATCACTATTAGTTATGGGAAACAATTAGTACATATATTATTTTATGTTGTTAGGTGTTATCCTAACATAGTTTGAATCTTGGGATTTTCTAAGTTTATATTCGAGCTGTTATGGCCGTGTAATTACATCATTATGATGTTTTTATATATGAATGAATTTCATCTTAAAAAAAAAAAAAAAAAAAAAAAAAAAAAAAAAACTTAATGGTTGATGTCTTGATAGATGATGATTTTATGCATTCGGCTCGGCCCAAGTAGTTTGGACAAGTCTCACCATTGCGTCCTGAATCTTCTTCGTCCTTGTCCTCGTGATTTGTCCTCTGACATATGTAACAGATGCTGGATGGGTGGTGTAACTTAGATTGCATTGTGAATAATGATAAATAGTTTAGAAACTACGTCAAGAGATCTGAAGCTCAGCTCAATATCTACCGGAATGTGTTTATAGGTGTCAAAATAGAAGTATAGTGTAGAAATTCGATCCCATGAAAAGAAGGAAAAAATATGTTGCCACAGACATTAAAAGCTTGAACACTTGATACCAAGTATCAGGTGAGGAGTCCATCACTTAAATAAAGAGCGGTTTGCTAAATTTGTTTATTTTTGATAGTATTTAATTGAATCAAATATAAAAGAAAGTTGATTAGAGAGATACGTGATATAAAACTGCTTCCCAATATGATTACACAAGATAAAAAGACAAAGGCAATTCATAAACCCTGGATCAATTGGCCTGAGGTGGACCCTGGCCTAGTTTTTTCCCATAACTTGTGGCAACGAAGCCTAAGTTTTGCAGGTGTCAGTTAATTAGTGGTCAATTATGTTGCTATCCTTTGGCAACTAGCAATATCATGAGCTTCATATAAAAGGTTTATAAACTTTAGATATTTGTTTTGTTAAACGAAATATGCAAATAGAACTGCCTTCTTAAAAATATGCACATTTAGGGTGTATTTAGTAGAAAGTATTGTATTGAGAATATAAGTTTACTTATAAGTTATTTAGGTGTTTAGTTAGATATAAATATAAGCTAGAGTATAAATTAAGAAATTATAAATAAGGGCATACAACAAAAATTAAACACATGAACCATATGTATTAGGAAGGTAAAATTATAAATTCCCCACGAGCATTTGAAAATAATCTCCATTCACTAGCGTTGAGTTACGCCAACGTTAACGTGCAGTTGATGACGAGCGTTAACGCTATCGTTAATGCTAGTGTTTACGTTAGCTACTGTCCATTCAAACACGAGCTTAATATTCAATTTTTTTCTTTTATAAACCTCCTCTTGCAGGTCTTTGCCCAACTATTTTTTTACTAGGTGTGATTGAATACATGATTCTTTTGATATTATTGTACTCTATCTAGAATCACAGTATTATTAAACTCGGTAAAATATATATTTATCTATACAGTTTTATGTCAATGTCAGCTTATATCATCCCCGATCTTACTTGACGTATAGTAACACTTTTGATTTTATTTATTTTTTCTCACTAGGGCACTTAGATGTCTATGTTGTATATGTCCGAACCATCTTAATCACATCTATTTCATCTTCTCTCCCATTGATGTCACACCCACTTTCTTTCGAATTTCTTCTTTTCTAACTTTATTTCTCATAATTCACCCACACGTCCATCAATAAATATAAGTACATAATTTAAGACAAATAATCTTAAAATTATATCATCTATGTCAAAGAAAATATGAAAAAAAAAAAAGAGACAATATATCATCTATTGTCTAATTCTTTACATGTAAAATAAAATAAGACAATATCATCAATCGGATACACATTCTTTTTATGAGATGTTGTTATTGGCCCTTTTATGCCATTGGTATCCGTTACTAAAATCTAAAATCAATAATAATTATAAAAAAAAAAAAAAAATTGAAGAAGAAAGGATATATAATAATTATTTTTTTATCTATATTAAGTAAATTGTTTTTTTCTTAAAAAAAAAAATAAGAGTGTGATTCCTTAACATATCACCTAAAAAGCACAATTTGAAATCACATTAATTAATAATAAAAAAAACAATAATACTAAAATAGTGTCATATTGAGTGTAGCTTTTAGCATGATGAGGACAAGTTATGCTTATGCAGCTCCAAATTCTCTGTTCCATTAGCCTATAAAAGGAACTGAGACCCTACAAAAACAGAGGAGAAGTAGAGGAGCACATTACTAATTGACAGCAAGTAGCAAGCAACTAGCACTAGCAGTAGCAAGCAATGAGGCTTTTATTTTTGAATCCTTCCCTTTTCCTCTTATCCTGCCTCCTCTTTTCTCTATGCAACAGACCCACCATTGCTGCCAAAAAGGTAAGCATTTTAATCCCTTTCTTTCTCCATTATTAGTGATTAAAAACAACATTTGAAACTTTATCTTTGTTGCCAATGTTGATAATGATTCCATAATTTTGTATCCAGTCTTATGTTGTTTACTTGGGAGAGCACTCTCATGGACCTGAATTATCATCTGTTGATCTAAATGGAGTCACAGAGTCTCACTATGAGTTTCTTGGATCATTTTTGCAAAGGTAAATGAATTGTAGTACAGAAGAAGTCTTTTTTTATACTCAAATTTGAGTGACATGATTGTTTCAAACTGTATAAACAGTAATGATAATCCTGAAGATGCAATCTTTTACTCATACACAAGACACATCAATGGTTTTGCTGCAACAATAGACGAGGCTGTAGCAGCTGAGCTAGAAAGTAAGAAACTGAAACAGGGGCTCCTCTGATTTCTCTCTGCTTTAGCTTTTTCATTTTTTGTGGAGTTTCTTTGATTGTGTAGTTGGGTTTGATTCTTTGCATAATGCAGAACATCCAAAAGTTGTTTCTATTTTCTTGAATCAAGGAAGAAAATTACACACAACTCATTCATGGGAATTTCTCGGACTCGAGCGTAATGGCAGGGTCCAATCAAACTCAATATGGAAGAAGGCAAGACATGGTGAGGATACCATTATTGGAAATCTTGACACTGGTGAGTTCTTGTTCTTTTTTTCAATATTTGACATTTTTAGCTCATTATAAGTTTTTTTCTCACGTCACATATCTACATTATTTGGTCAACTTTATCTCTAGAAACAATCAACGTGACCGCCACTAGATATAAAAATATTATAATTATTAAAATTAGAGTTAAGATAATTGACTTTATCCATGAGTTGAAAGAAAAATAATGTTATTGAAAATGATGTTTGGATCGTTAATGATATGATAAGTCATAAAACTTAAATTCATATGAACCATGTTTGCATAAAAATTATCTTTTTGACTAATCTAGGTTCATTCAGTGACAAAAATTGTCTAAATTAACGGTTTCTACATGTTTATTCTATTGAACTTTGGAATCCAAATAATAATTGAACTATTGGCCAATGAAGAGTTAATAAAAAATTTAGGATCTTAATATTGGACCCTTACCGAATAGTTTAAGCTTTTTAATAAAGAAAGAAAAATGTTACAAAAAAGATGCATGATAATATGAAACACTAATATGCTTCAGGTTTCATTGTCTTTCACTATCAAGTTTGACATTCTGTTATAGGAATCACTTTTGCTTCTTTGTTGTGTTGTGTTAGGTGTCTGGCCTGAATCAAAAAGTTTTAGTGATGAAGGCTTGGGACCGATTCCATCAAAGTGGAAAGGAATTTGTCAAAATGACAAAGATGCTGGGTTTCATTGCAACAGGTTTCTTTCATTCATCCCTCCACTTTTGCATGCTTATTCTCTATTGCTTTTCTTTTTAATGCCTTTTGTTCTATTCTATGGATGAATAAGAATTATATCCAAGGTACCCAAAACCCTTTTTGTACCTTTATTGAATTTGAATCCTCACTCTTTGATACCCCTTTTTTGTTAATGCACTCTAATGGGGTTAATTTTTATGTTAAATAACTCAATTAGCTTTCATCAATTTGCCTTGTAATTGGTCCCCAACAGTTTCCTTATGGAATCAATTAAGATCAAATTCTCATAATGAAGACTATTCAATCACCTTTCTTAGTGGGTAGGAGTGGTACCACAAACAAAAAGCACAGCACATTCATTTGAAATTTTCTCATAAAGCTGAAGTTTTACCTTGATAACGTACCCAAAAAAAATCCAGTGAATAGAAAAATATTTTTTAATAAATTAAATACATTCGCAGCTTCTAGCTTGCGGCTTTTACAAGTCTAATAGTGGTGTATAAGTCAATCCCTTGTTTTTTAATTCGTCGGGTTGAGGATTTATCATAATTTTATGAGTTCAATGCAAATCTCACTCATTATATTAATATGTGGGTGACATGATTAATTATGGTTATTAAAAAAGATAATATGTTTCACTATTTTCTATTTCTATGTAAGTTGAGATAGCAGAGAGAATTGTTCATGTTTCTACTGTTTTCTAATTCATGCATCTACTGTAAACTGACTAAAATATTATTGCCCACATGGGTGTGAGAATTGTAATGGTAATTTTGTTGGTGTGTAAGCGCATTGAAGGAAGCTAATAGGAGCAAGATATTTCAACAAAGGCTATGCAGCTGTGGTTGGACCACTCAACACTTCCTTTGATACTCCTCGGGATAAAGATGGCCATGGATCACACACGTTGTCAACAGCTGGTGGTAACTTTGTAGCCAAGGCAAGTGTTTTCGGGTTGGGCGAAGGAACAGCAAAAGGAGGATCACCAAGAGCAAGAGTGGCAGCTTACAAAGTATGCTGGCCACCAGTTGCAGGGAATGAATGTTATGATGCTGATATAATGGCAGCCTTTGATATGGCTATTCATGATGGTGTTGATGTGTTGTCTCTTTCTTTAGGCGGCGACCCCTCTGCATTTTTTAATGACAGCATTGCAATTGGTTCTTTCCATGCTGTTAGGAAAGGCATTGTTGTTGTTTGTTCTGCTGGTAATTCTGGTCCTGCTGATAACACTGTATCAAATGTAGCGCCTTGGCAAATCACAGTTGGTGCTAGCACAACTGATAGAGATTTTCCAAGCTATGTCGTCCTTGGCAATAACAAACTTTACAAGGTTAATAACTCCCCCATCTCCCTTATCAATGTTAGAAGTTAATCTTTGAGCCTATGAACTTATGTATCAACATGCATTTGAAACTCAAGGGACAAAGCTTATCGTCTAAAGGCTTGTCGGGCAACAAGTTGTTTCCACTTATCAGCGCTGCAGATGCTAAAGCACCTAATGCATTAACAGAAAACGCGTAAGAATAAATCAATTTTAACTACATTGCTTTGCTATATCGTTTTACATGTAAGAGAGTTGGATTAACTGTCAGGTTATTTCACATTGCAGCTTGCTGTGCCAGGAAGGAACACTTGATCCTAAGAAGGTGAAAGGGAAGATCTTAGTATGCCTTCGCGGAGATAATGCAAGAGTGGACAAGGGAGAGCAAGCAGTCTTGGCTGGTGCTGTTGGCATGGTTCTTGCTAACGACAAAGAAAATGGGAATGAACTTGTAGCTGATCCTCATCTTCTTCCCGCTTCACATATCAACTTTAATGACGGTGTTGATGTATTCAGATATGCAAATTCAACCAAGTAAGATAGATAGCGAATATTCGTAGCATTATTCATTAGCTTCCGTGGGATTTAATACTACAATTTGATTTGTATTTCTAACAGGCGTCCTACTTGTTACCTTACGCATGCATCAACAGAACTTGGAATAAAACCTGCTCCATTCATGGCTGCTTTTTCGTCAAAAGGACCAAGCTCTATTGCTCCAGAGATCCTTAAGGTACTATAAAATCAATGGAAAGTCCCAAAATTTGTGCTATTTGAACTAAATAACCAATTTCTATAATCTATGTTCAGCCTGATATCACTGCACCAGGAGTGACAATTATAGCTGCCTATACTGAAGCAGAAGGACCAACAAATCAAGATTATGACAAGCGTAGGATCCCATTTAACTCCGTATCAGGAACTTCAATGTCATGTCCTCATGTTTCTGGCATTGTTGGCCTTCTTAAAACCCTCCATCCTGATTGGAGTCCTGCTGCAATTAAATCAGCCATCATGACCACAGGTATGTGAAAACTAGTTCTGGAATCAGTTGATACTTAGCTTCAAGTGTCAAAAATTCTACAATGATCCCTTCTTTTTCCCTCTGTTAATTTCACAGCAACAATACAAAGTAACAACAGGGAACAAATTCTGAATGCTTCCTTCTCTAAAGCAACACCCTTCAGTTATGGAGCAGGTCATGTGCAACCAAACCTTGCGATGGATCCTGGATTAGTTTATGACTTAACTGAGAATGATTACTTGAACTTTCTTTGTGAATTGGGATACAACAAAACACAAATTGCAATCTTCTCAGGATACATCTATACATGCCCCAAGTATGTTAGTTTAGCCAACTTCAACTACCCTTCAATCACGATCCCTAAACTCTCCGGCTCAATCACACTGTCGCGAACATTGAAGAATGTTGGCTCTCCGGGAACTTACAAAGCTCGTGTGGGAAAGCCGAAAGGAATCTCAGTGATTGTTGCACCAAAGAGCTTGAACTTCGAGAAGGTTGGAGAAGAGAAGAGTTTCAAAGTCACCATTAAGGTTAAAAACCCGAGAACTGTCGCTAAGGACTATGTATTTGGAGAATTGATATGGTCAGATGATAAACAGCACCAAGTAAGGAGTCCCATAGCGGTGAAGCTTGTGTAAGAGCTAGATTAAGCCTTTAATTTCTCCCTAATGATGGCTATAAGAGAGCCTTGATATGTTTCTATTTTCATTCTTCAGCTATGTTGCTGACTTGCTATTATGCTAATTAATTACCAATAATTAAAGTTTAGCTAAAGGAGTAATAACTAGTTAGCAAAATTTCAACTATGTTTCCTTCTTGTTTTTTATTCTTTTCCCCTGAAAAAGAGGCTCTCCATGAAAAAAATTAGGAGTAAGGCTGCATTAAATACCTTCCCCAAACCATATTTGCAGCAAGAGCCTTATTACATTTTTTTTTTTCCGTTGGTCCATAATTTATATACATAACTTGTTCATTTGCAGATAGTTAAAAGAAAATTATGATAATTTGCCTCACAAGAAGGAAAAGCTACACTGATTACAACATCTACATAAATAAAACTAGCATGGAAAAATAAGCCTCTCTATTAAAGAATAGTAAGAGACCTTTCTTCTGAAAAAATAAGCAGAGAGAAAAGAAGAGGAAGCCCATGCATATGATTCTTCAAGATAATGAGCCTTTAATGGTGCTTGTTCTCAGCTTCATCCGAAAAAATTTCAACATTTAGCACCAAGCCTCTTTGAAATTCTACATATGGATATGCTATAGGTTGATCCTCATCATGATTCCTCCATCTAAAGAATCAAAACCAAAGCCCCCACATTCAATTCAATTAAAAGCATGTTAAGGATTGAGGTGTCGTGGCTTTGAATCTATAACTAACTATAGTGTAATAAAATCACTAGTTGTAAATAAAACTGGGTATTTACCAAACACTTTAATTAATTCCCGAGCTTTCCAAGTTAAGCAGAAGCATCTCAAACATATCCTTAGTAGGATTAATACTAAATTGAAGTAATTATATTAAATTTGTTGATAAATATGATTTCAAGTACAAGAAATTACCTGAAATTCTGTACAAGATGGTGAAGGAAGAATGCAACTTCAACCTTGGCAAGTTCAGATCCTGGACAGCATCTAGACCCACCACCAAAGGGTGTAAATTTCTTGCATGTTTGATCTTCATTCTGCATGTCAATATCATGCAAAACATAACTTTTTCAATTACTTCATCTTTTATGATTTTTTTTAAAAAAAAAAAAGAAAAAAAAAACTACCAATTATATGCAAGGTGGAACTTATTATTAAACTTTTATCAATTACCTCCCATCTCCATGGATCAAATTGAACTGCATTTGCATGTAGAGAAGGATCTAAATGAACAGCTGTGAAAACAGGAAGCACTTTCCAACCTGAAGGAATTAAATAATCTGAAAGAATAATGAAATTAAACATATATAAAAGTAGCTTCCCTTCTCTTATTAATAAGATATTAAAAGTAAACTCACACTCAAAAAGCTCATGCATGCATGATAATTATGTGTAAAGCATATAATACAAATTATAATATTTGTTTTATGTACCTCTATATTTGACATCTTTCAGAGCCTTTCGGTGCACAAATTTTACTACATTGCCATATCTTAGAGCTTCATTGATCACCTACACAATAAAACATGTACAATAAATGAGATACAAGAATTTGAATATAGTGTTGAGTTGATTTATATTAAATTTTTCATAATTTATTGACATGTGTGTTTTAATAACAATATATTATTAAGATTTAATTATATTTAAATTCTTTTTTAATACTATCAATAATAATTTATAAAAAATTAAGCATCGAATCCAACTTCATATAATAAAGGAGAAAAAGAGAAAAATCAAATCTCTTACACACAGAGTAAAATTCATCCTCTTGTAATCTTCCCAATTCAAGTGCTCATTTTTCTGCTTCACGCTTCTTATCCTTTGATGCTCAAGCTACATTTTTAAAAGACATATTTGAAATTAAATTTAAATTAAATACAAAGCATGAGAATGTATGCATGTGATATATTGTAACACATGTATATAGGAAAATAATTTGTTACCTTTAATTGTTCTAATGCAGTGGGCAAGTGACCAAGAAAATGAACCACCAAGGCCAATAAAAGTGATGTCGTTTCATATCCACCCAATAGAGAATCCAAAACAAAGCTCACTTTTTCATCTCCAGATAAGGTATCAACACACATAAGTATCTCAAGAAAATCACTGCTCATTTTTTTTGAATTATCATTATTTTTTCTTCTTCTTTCCTCTATAATTGCTTTAACAGTTGAAGATATTCTTCTTCTAGCCTGTAAAGATAGTCAAAAAGAAGTTGCTCAACTGCCCTTCCTTTTTTGCAAGACAACATAATCTTATGTTACTTTACTATTATTTTTGTCCCGTAAACTTTCAGATACTCTCATGTGTCACTCCAAAATAAAGATAATAACTAATTCAAATGATAATTGAATTAGTGAATTAGAGCCGAATAAGCCGAATTAAATGGCCAACAAAACAATTAAAACGAATTAAAATGATAATTGAAATCCAATCCTATCAATTTATAACATGAACACATTACTATTTAAAAAAATCTAATTACATTTATTTATATCCCTAATTTCATATAATACATTCATGTTATATGCAGTAACATGATTATTTCACAATTTGAAACTCAATTATATCAAACAATATATTACGAAAATCAAGTATTTTTATACTGCATTAAAGTACGGGCCAAATTACTCGTTATTAATATTACCTTAACAGCTCTTGCATATGGAGTGCCAGGAATATAAAGTGGAAGTGATATAAGTCCTTTCATAAAAGTTAAAAAATCTTCTAAAATTTTTGTACTCTCTGGCTCTTCTTGTGTTAAACCTAGCACTTGCTTCACTATTACATTGAATGAGAACTGAAAAACAAAAACAAAAAATATTAAAATAATTAGAATAATCAGAATTATCCATAAACATTGTTGGTAAGTTATAATTGAAATTATTTTTATAAATACCTTTCTGGCTTCTTCACAGAATGTGACTTGAGGCTTATCTTTCCAAGAGTCCAATGTTTGAATTGCAATTTTTTCTATGTCAATAAGAAACTCAGGCTTTGATTTGGTGATAGTGACAAGAGAAAGAGCAACATTTCTGAGCCTTTTGTGAGTGTCACCAACAGCAACAAGCATAGAGGACTTGCCAAGGATGCCATGAATTGGCTTCGGATAGCTGCATTGAAACAACTTGCCTTCATTTTGAAGTATGAAATAATTCAGCTCTGGATCACATGATACCACTGTGGGAGTGAAGAACAAATGAGACTTGAACACTTTCCCATACCTGGAAAAGAAAAACCAAATTTTGATTTAACTAATTGTTTAACCCTTTAAGGCTTTAAAGCAATAATTGAAACTTTTACCTAGAGCAATGGTCTTGAAGAAATGTGCCAAGAGAATTTGAAGAATGAGGGTTTAAGAAGCAAAGGGTTTCACCAAGTATTGGCAAACCAAAAGTTCCATTAGGGGTAAGGCCAAGTTTCAAGTACAAGGGGAGGTAATGGTTCAAGATTATGAGACCCAAAACAAAAAAACTAAGCAGCATAGAAACCAAAACAAGAAGCCAAAAGGAAACATATTCAGCCATTAAAGCATAAAAGAAAATTAAAGCACATTTTAAGCAATTAATTAAGAGACTTTTGGGAAGCAAACGTATGGCCTCGAGTTGCTATATATAGAGAAAGGTGATGATGAGGAGAAAGCAAGCAGGCTTTTTCAATTTTCAATTACATTTTACAGTCCGTTGAAATTTTTTACTGTATCAGAGACATAGGAAATGAAATCTTACATAGCTAGACTAGCATATAGGGCCACTGTTAACAGTGCTAGGGTTTCAGAAAAGAAAAGAAAAATAAATTATCATACATAATAATTAATATTATTCTTATAATATCAAACAATTAAAGGTATTTATTTCATATTTGAGTTGTAAATGAGGTGTAGTCAAGCTCATGTGAGGTTGAAGAATTTGTAATCATGGCCGTTGGATCATATGCTTTCATGATTGAATCTTGGAAAAAGCAGATTGTTTTGATGAATATAATGGGCATAGCTATAATAGCGACATTTACTATTAAGAATATAATACGTATTAATTTTAAATTAAATAATTCGAATTTTAATTTTAATATTTCTATATAGATATTAGGGTATATTAGCAAAACCCAAGCCAAATTTATATAGTAGTTGCTTTTATGTTCAACTTTTTATGGGCTCTTTTTTATTTGATTCCTTTTTGCTGCTAATCAAAGTACAGTGAAGTAGATTGACCGACAGACCCATGCAGGCACATGGACACAACCAATATTGGTCATGAAGCTTTTATTACTTGAAAAAATATTTTTATTTCTTCTTTTTCTACTTAAATGAGTTTATGATTTATATTTTTGTTGTCTTGTCATGCATGAATCATGATATTATATTTACAAATATGTAACTTGTGGGAAGTTTACAATTGTGTCCACGTGAAAGATATTTTATTTTCCCTTTGCAGAAGTTCAGTCAAACAAGTCTATTTTGGTTTAATATTTTTTAAAATAATTATTTTATTAAATTTTCAATGTTGTACATCATAAGATTATTTTGCTTTATTATATGTACGCTTTATAATCCTCTTTTGAAAATCGGACTGGACCGACCGGTTGAACCGACCGGTTGAACCGATCGAGTCGAAAACCGGTTATGAGTTTGATCTGGCTAAATCTTAAAAATCAGTCTTCAAAAAAATCAATCAAAACAGATAAAAATCGGTCAAAATCAACGATCAAACCAGACCGGTTCATAATTTTTTTAATTTTTAAAATCAAAAATAAAAAAATAATATTTTTATAATTTTTAATTATTTAGAATTATTTATGACATCATCCGATTTTTCGATTTAACCGGAATAATTCAACCGATCGGTAATCCATGAAACTTTTTAATCAACAGTTTCATCACCGGTCTAGTTCCGAATCTACTTTACATAGTGCTATCCTTCTTATGGCTTACGTTCGCTGATCTCCTGGTAGTTTGTTTCTTAGTGAAGTCTACTATTAAAAGTGATATTTAATTAGTGTTTTTAACCTAACTATATATTATTATAGGGTTCGCGCTTTGTGTACGTTGATCAAAATTAAAATATTATCCTTATTACGTCAATTAAAAAGTCCCTTATAAAAATATAATTACATATGACTTGAGATTATACACTTCCTCGAAATAAGCTAATGTTGTGTGACTACTAAAATTGGAAATGTAATATATTAATAAATTATATTAATTGTCAGATTTATATTATTTATGTAATATAATTATGAGTAGATTTGCTTTATATATTTTATTTTGTATTATTTTAAATGGATAATAGTGTTAAGGTTGTATAGTTTTTCTTATTTGAGTAAGTTTTCTTATTTTAACACATCCAAATATTATAGGAAATTTTTTTAAAAAAATAAATTAAAAAAGAAATATATGATTTGAGAATAAGAAATTAATCACATTCATAATTTATGATGGCGGAAGAATAACTAAATGTAAGAGTATCTAAAATAGAGTCACACATTCTGTCGGAAAATAAATAAACTACAAAATGAAAATGAAAAAGATTTATATGACAATGTCGGTTACATTTCAAGAACATATTTATATTTATTTTATAAATATAAAATACTTGATGGATTATAAATTGATTGAAGAGAAAGAACAAAGACCATTAGTATTTTGGTTTTATGGTGTTCAACTGAGGAGATGGAGATGTTGCATTAATTTATATATATATGATTATGTTTTTTTATTTTTATTTATTTATTTAAGTTATTTAATTTTGAGAATTTTAGATAAATAGTTTTTTATTTGGATTTTACACAAATCATAATTTAAATATGAGATAATGATTTTTTTGATAATTATTATGAGCTTATTTTTACATTTTTCAAAATACAAATAAAAAATTATATATATATTTTTTTATTTTAATCGATTTCTTATTTTAATATGTTAATATTTTTGAAGATTTCTTATTTTAAAAGTTAGATTTAAATTAAATAAATAATAGATTTTTTAAGTGGTGTCATGTTTTTCAACATACAAATAAAAAAAATCATGTTTCTTATTTTAATTCAATATACAAATAAAAAAATTATGATTCTTATTTTAATAGACTTATTATTTTAAGACTTCTTATCAAATTATGATTTTTATTTTAATAGGTTTATCATTTTAAGATTTCTTATCTTTTTTAAAAGGTAGATTCAAATTAGATAATAATAGATTTTTTAGGTGTTGTTACATTTTTTCAATATACAAATAAAAGGTTTGAGGGAGTAGAAATAAATAAAAGGTTTACGATTTCTTATCTTTTTTAAAAGGTATATTCAAATTAAATAAATAATAGATTTTTTAGGTAGTGCCATGTAGCGCTTTGAGGAGTAGAAAATTTTTTTAATTTATATATATACTAGTTTTTTGCCCGTGCCTACGGCACGGTGTTACAGTATTTGGCCCGTACCTACGGCACGGTGTTACAGAATTAAATTATTTTATTTTTTAATTAAATGATGCCCGTGCCTACGGCACGGCACGGTGTTACAGAATTAAATGATTTTATTTTTTAATTAAATGATGCCCGTGCCTACGGCACGGTGTTACAGTATTTGGCCCGTGCCTACGGCACGTTATTACAAAATTAAATGATTTTATTTTAACTTTCTATTTTTTTATTTGAAAATTTGAAAATTTTGACAATTTCCATCAATCAATTCACTCTCTTTCCCCCCAATTACCAATGAAATGATCTGAGCCGTTAATTAAGCCACATAAAGAGAGCCGTTGGATGCACTCTCTTTCCTCCAACACCATTGTGCTTTATAATATAGATATATATATATATATATATATATATATATATATATATATATATATATATATATATTTTTAATAGAATGTTTAATTTCAAAATTTTTAGATAAAGAGATTTTTGTTTGGTTGTTTAATAGAATTTTTAGGTGGTGCTACCTAACGCATTGAGAGAGTAGAAAATATTTAAATTTTATAGATATAGATTATAGATTATAGATATAGATATAGATATAGATATATAGATTAAAAGATTTAAATAATTTTATTATTCAGAAAATATTTTTAATATGAATCAAAATCTTCCAAAATGGACATTAAGACTCGTTGCCGGATTAAATGTACTTTTTTTATTTTTATCTAAAAAAACTTTCTTATACTGTGGAGGTATATATACATATGTATCTTTGAACTTTCATATATGCATTCTTTGACCACAAATTATCTGTGTTGATAAATTCAAAAATAAAAATAAAAATTGGCTGCGTTTATACGTTTCCCTTTTCTATATTATTAATAAATTTATTTTCTCATCGGTCAGCCAACAAATGTTTTTTTCTTCCTTTTAAATTAACTTTTTTTTTTTTACGAAATTCGGATTCACCACAAAAACACAAGAATATTGACGCTAAAAGAAGATATATTGACTCTAATGAATATTAGCGTCGAAGATTTTCAACATAAATTTTTGGCGCTAATACGTTGATGAGAAAGACTATTAGCGTCGAAACTATACTTTCGATGCTAAAATATAACATTCAGCATCAAAATATTTTCGACGCTAATAGCAGGTATTTGTCGACAAATATTTTCGACACCAAATAAATTTTTACTTAATAAAAAATTATTTATTTTTACCTTTAGAGTCCAAAGTTTCGACGCTAAATCTATTTTTAAAATAAAAAAATGAAAATTTATTTTATTACCTTTAGCGTCGAATATTTCGACGTTAAAGGTGAAATAATATTAAAAAATAAATAATTATTTTATTAATTTTAGCATTGAATGCTTCGACGTTAAAGAGGAACTAATATTGAAATATAAATTATTATTTTATTACCTTTAGCGTCGAATATTTCGACTTTAAAGGTGAAATAATATTAAAAAATAAATAATTATTTTATTATTTTTAGCATTGAATGCTTCGACGCTAAAGAGGAACTAATATTGAAATATAAATTATTATTTTATTACCTTTAGTGTCGAAACATTCGACGCTAAAGGTTTATGGATTTTTTTAAGAAAATATTATTATAATTGTTTAGGGGTGTTCGCGGTGCGGTTCGGGTCGAATTTTTCATTTTTCACTTCAAACCGCGCGGTTGGCGGTTTGGGAAATTAGAAACCGAAACCGCAAATTCGATAAGGAAAACCGCGACAGTTCGGGTTGGCGGTTTAGCGGTTGGGCGGTTCGGATCGGCGGTTTAGATTATAATTTTTTAAAGAAAATTTTGTGTGTTTTCACATAATAATTGAAGAGAAAAAATACCTAATTTTCATTTATACATTGAATATTGTCATATGATCATTAAATATCTTAAATTTCATGGTTAAAGAAGAAGATAAACATAAAATAATATCTAATTTGAACGCGGGTCGGCGGTTTAGGCGGTTCGGGTCACGGTTTGAGTCAAAATTTACGGTTTTGGGTGGTTCGGGTCGCAGTTGGGTCAAAACCGTACACCGATCCAAAATTTGCGGTTCAGTTCCAATTGACCCGAAATCAATTTTAATTTCTTTCAAACCGCGCGGTGCGGTTCGGGTTGGTGCGGTTCAGGTCGGGTTGCGGTTTGACCCGAAACCGTGATCACCCCTATAATTGTTGGAGTTGGTGCTTGGCGCACCAATCCGAATGATGTATTGTATATTTTATTATTTATTAATAAAATAACTACATTTTCATTTCATACCTTATTTATGGTATTGTCATTACGCGTATTAGATTGATGTATAGATATGCTAAAAAAGACATCGACCTTAGAATAGTCTTGAGTAATATTAGACACTATGTGGTCCGACATTGGGATAAGTATTACTATTGTAAATTATTCTTAATGTGTGTGTGTATATATATATATTCTTAGTCATTGGTTTTGGAAAACGGTCGAATTCCTATAACCTAGAAGACTATCACATGTCGTATGTTAGAATTGGTGTTCCAATGGTTTAACCCGATGTATCATGAGTTTTGAAAACTCGTATAGACGTGTGGGTATTGGTTGGACCGAATACTGAATGTCTCACAGATGATTCCTAATAGTTGGAAGTACACACCACCGTCAATAGGAATTTCCTCGAGTCGAGTACCATATGTAATCCTTTGACTATAGGATAATATTGATTTTATGTGAGATCCTCCACACTTTGATGCCATGTATGTCAGAAACCTTTCATGGTCTGACCTCTAGATGTTCGTTGGATGTGGACCGATGCACTCAGTAATCAAGTGCGAAGCAAGATAGGATCTGTCGGCTAGTATGTGTACCATACAAGGTTTAGGTATCCATGTGAGTAAGGTCACAATTCTTAAAGCTTTGGCCAAAGTCGATCACCTAGGGTAGATCGCATCAGTTATGAAGAATCGTGGTCATGACAACATTAGATGTGCGCCTCGAAAACTTGGCGGTGTATTCTATATTTCCTAAGCACAACTCGGATAGCCTACGACGAAGGAATTGTTAAATATATGTGATGACCTCAACTTGTATAGTTCAGAAAAGACGTTCGTGTTCTTCGCGAATTCGGGTGTGGCCGAATTGCGTACATATTAGCTAGACTTATATGACGAACGTGTCTGAACCTAGAGAGTCCCAATATGAAGTGTACTCGTTGAGCACTTGGGTAGCCGATTAATTTTGATAGAAGATAGTATTTAATATTATAATTATCAATTAAGATAATCAAGTGTTATTGGATAACATTGACTATTTACTTTAACCTAATTGGATTAATTGGATTATTTCAATAATTACACAAGAGCTTAATTGTAAAATCATAATTATCTCTGCCATTTGAGGATATTATGGTAATTGTAAGTATGTAATAATAAGTGGTTTTGGCTTTATTTAATTGGATTAAATCAAAGTGGCAAACACTGAACTAATCCATTTCCTAATCATTGTCTTGATTTAATTGGATTAAATCAAAGTGGTAGACAATGGAGATTAGTGTAACATCCCCGATCCGGGAGATGCTATCGGTAGGGAATAGGTCGTACTATCCCCCCGAGCCACTGACTTTCTAACTAAGAACAACATTGGTACTCTTTCTCATTCTAAAATCTTATGTATGGGACCGTTGCCCAAACTTGACAACATGAAATGCAAGTTCAACATTAATAACTGTATACTCAATAACACTTGCTTTTATAACTTTGTAGATAGACATTTTAACCTTATACAACAACTGACATAATATCGATGACTGATAGATGACTTCTCTTTGACTCTAACTGGACTCTCTCTCTCTGACTTGACCTGGTGGACCAATCCCTCTAGTGACTGCCATCAGTATCCATCCTCTCGAGCTCGTCCTCTAGAAATACGTACAAAACAGAGAAACTGAGAGTGAGGGGTTAGACCGTTTGAACGATCTAATTGAGTGGACAATTTAAAACGAAAACTGAAATACTATTATGAAAAATACATGGTTCTATAACCAAAGTCCTCACAGGAAACAATCTTATATAAAAACTTTTTTTTTGTCTGAAAACTCTGAACTCTTTTTCTGAAAATCTAGTCTGAAAATTCTTGTATAAAACTTATATTTTCTGAAAGTCTCTTATAAATCTACTGTTTCTGAAAACTTTCCCTTTTAGAAAACTTCTTTCTCTGAAAACTATCTCTGAAATATGTATCTGAAAACTGATCTTTGTCTCTGAAAACCTGACGTATGGGGAAGTTACATATCGACGTCCCCTCATACGCCTAACTAGAGCAAGAAGTGCAAATCCATGACATTGGGGCATTACGTATCGCCGTCCCCCAAAGCATGCCACTACCTGTCCATGAACCTAATGATCTTGGGGCGTTACGTATCGCCGTCCCCCAAGCCACTGAACTAGAATTGGGGGTGCAGATCTATGCTATCCTCCAAGCTTTGAATCTAGGATCTAGGGGCATCTGTCATCCCTAGTCCTGAACTAGGATCTGGGGGGGTAAAGTATCGACATCCCCCCAGTCCTCTACATGTGCACACGTCCTCTCCGTCAATTCCATAACTGTGACAAGTTACATACTAAGGTGGGTTTTCCCCCATGCCTCGAAAATCATAAATCTCAAGCTTTTAAAATTATTTTTTCTAAAATATTTCTTAAAACATACTCTTCCATGAAATAACTGTGATAAAACCGGCTAACGCCCTAAGTGCATAAAAATAAGTCTGATATGAAAAAAATAACATAATGAAAAAAATCAACTTAAAAGGAAAGTGTCCACTCATTGATTTGGAATCTGGCTGACACTACTCATTTGCTGAAGAAAACTCTGGTTCCTGCGATGATCTACAATTGATAACTTGATTAGAAAGTGAGATGGGGAACATATTCCGAATTAAACTAAGTTTATCCACCCAAGCACTTATTATTATTATTTCAAGGCATATCGTACTTATATCATGATGTAAGGTGTATACACGAACTGATACGAGACTCTTAGGGTGGCCTCTAACACGATGGGGGAAGCTAGAATGATTTAAAATTGATTTGGAGAATCTTTTGATGACGCGTCATGACGCAGGACATTGCGCGTCGTGACACGCATCATTCCAGAAACATACCTGGTAAAATTCCCAGTACGCGTTGCGACGTAGGGCCTTGCGCATCGCGACGAGTATCAATCTAGAAACATATATGGGAAAATTTCCAATTCGTGTCATGACGCTGGGCATTCTGCGTCACGACGCTGAGCGTTCTACATCGTGACGCTAGGCCAATTTCTGGTCTTAACTTCATCTTTTCATACTCAATTTACTCAACATTCTTCTCATACTTCTACACAAGCAAATAACCTCAATAAGTATCCAAATATTATCAATATCATTCTCAATATCGACTCATGTCCAATCTATAACCTTTACTTAATTTCATACCCAAATTTTAACAAGTTGGGGGTTTCCCACAATCACTATTTTCTTAACACCAAAACCATATAAACATCAATAACCATAACTCAACAATATCCATTAACCAATATATCATCAAAACATCAACATCTAAAACTTGGGTTAAACTTTCCTTACCTTTTCTCACTTCTCATCCTTCACCATTCAAGTCTTATTGGCTTGGTTTTCCTTCCTTCTAGCTTATGGTGATTTGATTTGCGCTTGTTCTTCTTTAATTTTGGTGAGAGACCAACTTTCCTTCACTTTCTTCTTCTTCTTCTTCTTCTTCTTCTTCTTCTTCTTCTTCTTCTCCCCTCTCCATCTCTTCACGTTTTTCATCTCTTTCTCAAATCTTTTTGATACATGAATAATGTCTTTTATTTATACTTGGACTTATTTGGTTAATTTTTTAAAATGATTTCATGAGAAAAATCAGAAAATTTGAGAGAGTTTGAGAATTCTCTAGATTCACCCCCGGGTACTGTTCATCTACATTGTTGACTAAATTTTGGTTCGAATTTGGAAAAATCTTCAACACTGAAGTTGTAGGTCTTGATCTTAGCTTTCCGATGATATAAAGTTCATAAAAATTGGAGATTGTACGAAGACATTATGGACCAAATACTATGGAATGTCCGGAATGGAATATCGTACAATTTCATATCGGGATTTCGAGGAATTTAATGATTGTTCCCAAAGTCATCTCATAAGTGTATATATGTCCGTACATAATTTACATTATGTATCATATACCCCACAATATAATAGTAGTCAAGATTGCTGGACGTTACAATTAGTCACACCTAATTATACATATTTGGACAAATTATATTAAGCCCAACTAAAATTTGATTACAACTTTTATTAATTAAAAATTGCCTAAGTTTTGCTATAAATAACAATCTTTAAGAAGGTTTTAATTAAGTAAAGCAAAAGCTTGAGAAATCTAAATACAAGCAAGAATTAGAGAAATTAGCCCAAGTTAGAGAAATGTTTAAGATTGGATCTTGAGATGAAGCTTGCTAGCATTGGAATCAAGATTAGATATTGGATTCAATCTTGTTTCACCTCTCTTCTTAGTATTTTAAGAAAATTCCCCAGAAGAAAGTATGAATTTTCTTTCTGAATCAGGCCTCTATTTTTAAGCTCACAAGACGGTGCGCGTCGCAACACATAAAGCCGTTTGCATCGCGATGCGCGCTATAGGAATTGGCAGCTGGATTATTGCTTCTGTGTCGCGACGAATATGTCCTTTGAGTCGCGACGTGAGCTACAATGATGACGTAATGATGATGCAATTGATGACGCAAGTGATAATGCATGTTCGAAGCTGAATTATTGGTTTCTCGTCGCGACGCGTGAACATCAAATTTCCCATTTTGCTCTTTTTTCATTCGTTTTTCACTGTTTTAGCCCTGATTTGATTCAGTGAGTCCCGATATTTTATTTATCTACAAAATAAACACAAACACAACAAAATATTCATAAAACTCGAGAAACTATACAAAATATTAAGTAAAAAGGACGGTAAATATTAATATATTTTCCGCTCATCACACCCCCAAACCTAGCATTTTGCTAGTCCTCAAGCAAAACAACAAAATAAAATGCAATTAACAACTTTAAAATAAAATTAAACTAAGCCACTTTCGTAAGGATCAAAATTGCATTTAGCGTATGCAACAAGCCTTTAAACCCCTAGGTGTCCCTAGTGGACAAGTTGTAGTCTCGTGAGGGCTTACATCGATAATACCGACAAACGTTAATCAAATGTACAATCAATCACACAAAACAAAATAAAAATATAAACAAGTTAGTGACTAAACAAGTGAAATTATTATCCAAGTTAATAATTGTTTTCTTTCTTTCTAAATTACCAAATAAGTAAATTCTCCGATTATTTTTATCATTCTCCATATACACAACCAACAAGGTATTAATCAAATTATTGAGCCCATAATATTCATAAGTGTAGTTGAAAATAGAGTAATATTTTTATCCTAAAGTTATATAAGAAAACTCACACATTTTTGGCAATGGATTTTTATGTTTTTTTTTTAAATAAATAACATCTTCAATCATTGTAGTGAGCTTGGGGCCAGCGACTCCCAAACCAGTTTGATTTAGGGAACTAGGTGTTAAGACACCCCTACGGACTTAATTACTCGGATTTCAGATGTTAAAAATTCTACCATTTGACGCGAACAATCACTGCTTACTGAGGCAACTGGTTACTAAGTAGAAACTTTATTATTATTAACTCAGACTTTTACCGTTTGACACGAACATTCACTGCTTACTGAGGCAAGACGTCTGGTTACTAAGTAAAATAATGGTTAATTATTTATATACACATTTTTTTCCATTGCTTTTAGGTGCTATTTTCAATAAACTATAGCACTGAATATTACAAACTTTTACTTACAACCCATGTTCGTTTGTTACCATGTATTGATAATACCTGTCAAATGAGCATATAAAGATCCAATTTTGTCAATATTATGGAGAATTCATGAATTTAAATAATTGAAAATGAAATAAACAAAAATTAACTTGTTACGATTTAGGCTGAGATACGTCTCAGAAGTGGAAATTCCTTACACAACTATCTCAAAGACAATTCCACATGGTTAGACAAGGTTTAAAACATAAAAACACAATTTTTTTTTTTTTTTTTTTTTTTTTAATTTTTTACTAACAAAATCAAAAACAACACAAAGAAAAATAAAAATAAGATACTAGTCAATTATTCCCCTCCCCCAAACCTAATTGATACATTGCCCTCAATGTTCTAAAAAGAAGAAGAAAAGTTTAGAAGACAATACTTGGTTAGCGTGAAATTCTACATCTAAAAAGAAAACTAAAGGGTAAGATCCAGATTTATCCGACGCTTCTTACCATGATCATTATCAGACCAGTTCAACTTAGAAAGGATAGGGTCAATA
Source organism: Zanthoxylum bungeanum (assembly GCA_019454045.1). Lineage (NCBI taxonomy): Eukaryota > Viridiplantae > Streptophyta > Magnoliopsida > Sapindales > Rutaceae > Zanthoxylum > Zanthoxylum bungeanum. The sequence continues at coordinate 149,352 of SKCR01045233.1, read as the reverse complement.
TTTGGTTTAAAGGTCAATAGTTGGTCAATTAAATTATTGGTTGTTCTTGCAGTGTAGAGGATATCTTTTAGGGTTTTGAAAGAACCTATTTGTCTTGGCATTTTCAAGAAACACAAAAAGAAAGTCAAAAAATCCATCAACATTAAACAGTCCAATTGGTTTCTGGTGTATGTTCAAGTTCGCCCAAGATATCACTGTGAAAATTTCCTCCATCGTGCCCAAGCCACCTGGCAAAGCAATAAAAGCATCAGCATGATTAATCATTTCAACAAGTCGTTGAAACATACCTGACAAAATGCATTCCTCTCTGTTTGATTATCCGATAAGATTTGCGTCCGCTAAAGGTTTTAGAATGGTCCCCAAAATTTGACTACCTCATTTATATACGGCCTTTGAAACGTATCCCATCAGTCCAAGATTGCCACCGCCATATACTATGTTTATATTTCTCTCAGCCATGACTCTACCCAATTCTTGTGCTGCCTCAACAAATTCTAGTTTAGATCCAGAACTAGTCCCACAAAACACACAGATGTTAATGACTTGTCTTCTTGAAGTTGCTTCCATTTTTTTTTGAATTTTTATTCTCTCTCTGATCTGGATGTGTTGAAGAGAGCAATGACGAGCTAAATTATAGATCCTGAAAAAGGGTGAGTAATAATTGCACTAGGACCTGTCAAATGACAATTATTAGCTGAACAGTAAAATAAATCATTAAACTCAAAAAGTCTGGATCTTGTCTGCGAAAATAAAAGAAAATAACAAAACAAATCACAATAATTAGTTAAAGATAAAGAAATTAAAACAAAAATATGTACATGGAGCCGTGATTGTGGCTCAAATCTTTCTCAAGTATGTTGGGGTCAAATCAAGGAGGCGCAGCGGAAGGAACGCTGTTCGGGCAAAATTATAGTTTAAAATTTTTAAACTTACGGATAAATTAATTTAATATCCAATATTAATAATTCATTCATATTGCACCTAAACATATTTATTCGATATCATATAACGACATAAATAATATAGAAACTCCGCGAAACTTTTGCGAAAATATTTTTTACAAAATAGCATAAAAAGTGTTTCCGGCCGAACCGACCGACCAATGCACATGGGGACTGCCTAGGTCAGCCCCAAAAATATTTGGATAGTCTGCCCGAACAGTGCCCAGTTCATTGTTTGGGCAGCTGTTACCCGGTAACGCTATTTTTCGCCGTTTTTGCGTATTTTCACTCCGAAACAATTTCCGATAAATATTTTTCTTGGGCAATTAAAATAAACCAATTTATTCTAATTACTCAATAAATAAAAAATGAATTTTTATCTAAAAAATAGATTTATCATTAATTGCCGTGAGACCCCAAAACTTTGTATTTTGATCATTTTGGTCCTTAAATTGTCAATTACATATTTAAGTGATTCCAAATCAGTCCCAAAATGATTTATACATGTCTAATACATGAAATCAGAAATTGCAACACAACTCCACAAAAATTCTGTAATTTCCGAACACAGCCCATAATTTTTCATTAATTGTGATTTGGCCCTAAATGTTCAAAACATGTCAAGATCAAACCCAATCAATCCTAAATTTAATATACATCAAATATACATCATATATATGAAAAGCCCCAAAATTAGATTAGGTTAAGAACCCTAATTTCACAAATTATTCCAATTACATAATTTACATTAAATTGAAAATTCAACACTTTAATCAATCCAATTCCACACCAATCAAGTCTCACTATCATGAAACAACTCAAGAATAATTCTAGGTTATTTATGAATAGCTAAGCAGCTCTAGAATGAAAAATTTAATTATTAATTAATCTAATAAGCTTAATTACACCTAATAAGCTCATTCATTAATTATACATGCTTAAAATCTTCAAACAAATTTCCAACACAATAATTCACATAATTAAACATTAGATAAAATTCTAAACTACACAAGTTGAAGTATAGAATCATAGAAATAATTTTTAAGTTGAAGATTGTTGGAAAAAACTTACAAAACTCGAAACTTTTAAGCTTTTTCTCCAATGGTTCTTCTCATTTTTCTCAATTTTTAACTTAGTAAATATTTGTTAAACTTGTCTTAAAGTGAAAAATGAAACAAAATAATTTTGTTAAACAAAATCCACTTTGGCCGAAAATTCAAATGAAAAAAAAAACAAAAAAAAAAAAACAAAAATTTAATTTTTGTTTGATTTTAATTGGAACAAGTTTTTCTTTAATAAAGTTAACAATTATCTTTAATAAAGCAAACCAAAAATGTGTTCCAATAATATCAAGCCATATAAAAGCAAAATCATTACAAAATATATTCATTTTATTAATTAATTTAATTATTTAACAATTAAATAATTAAATAATTAAATAATTAATACAAATATCTTAAATATATGTATATATTTACATTAAATATCTCAAATACATATATTAATGATATATGCCAAATATCACAATTTGATATTTTATTAATGTGTATTTAATAAAATCAAGTATTAAATACAAATACACATTAATTCGGAAATGACCGTTAGGTCCCGATTGCATGTATTATTCGTTTAACCATTAAACGAGTTATAAATAATCAGTATTATCCATAACAGTTGCCGTAGTGCTCAACGAGTATATTTCATTAGTGAGACTCTCTAGATTCAGGCATATCCGTCAACAAATCCAATTTCTTGTCCATAATTCACCCACCCGTAAATTATGACGACCACAGATAAACTCACTGAATCATACAGGTCGAGGTCACTGCATACGTATAATCCCTCTGTCACAGGTACCCAGATTATCCCAGAGATATAGATATAAACGTCAAATCTCTATAGGAATAATCTCGTCGACGTATCTATTAGCAATCTCTAAATAACATTCGAAACTCAATTCCGAAATCTACCATGGCCATAGATTTAACAGATTGCTAATCACATAATGTACGACCTATGCCCTGTACACATGACTGACAGATCCTTTCTTGATACACACACGATATCATGAGCATGAGTCCACACCCAACGTACATGTGGAAGGCTGATCTAACTAGATCGGTGACGTGAATGCCATCTAAGTGTGGAGGATAACTCATATATTCACAGTGGTATCTCAAGTCAAAGAATCACTATGCTACTCAACCCTAGAATATTCATATTGACGTTGGTGTACCATCTATTAGGAAATCTTTGGTGAGTCGTTCAGTGTTTATCAAATAAAACCTACACGTCTATACGAGTCTCCCAAGACTCATGGTTCATTGGGATAAACCATCAGACCAAGTCCGATATACAACATGTGCAGGTCTCAGCGGATTTTACTAACCGACCCGTGTCATTTAATCTTGACCAGGAACTTAATTTAAGGATATACATCTTATAGTGACACTTACCAATCTCAATTACAAACTATGTTGTAACTGCGCACTATGTTGTAAATCCTGGGGTCTTTGTCTAATATATATACATATCATTAAACCAGATTTAGTTTCAATCTAATCGAAATTAGATCGAATACGTATATAAAAGACAAGAGGTGCTACCATGTAAATTAGTAATATTATGGAAAAAAATATATTGCTCGTATTCATGAATCAGACATAAATACGATCCGAATTGGCGCTCAGAGCACCAATCCTAACAAAGTAATCGGATTGAATGACTTCTATGGGTCAAGGACAAACTTCCCATCCAATTTTCTTATAAATTGGCAAACAAAGTCTTTAAAGTCAGATTCCCGAGACTCAATTGTTGTCTTTCTCTTCGAAACTGTGTATGTAAATTGTGAATTGTGTGATAGACATATCCACTGAGATGCGTCTCAAGAGTCAATGATATGTCATCTAAAGACTCCTTACTCATGCCATCCCTAATGAATTTTATTTTATCTTCGTGAGACACCATTCCTAAAGAACGATAAAGAGAATTACAAGTACAACGTGCACATTTATAACAAACACCTAATCGTTTAGCTCTTCTTTTCTTAGCATAGATGATTTTTCCTAAACCAGGCAGAAATAAAAAAAAAAACTCAAATGACTCACATGCCAAATGAACTCGTGCTTCAATTATCCAACGAATATCACTAGGAATACCTTTGATCATCAGAAGTCTCTTTCTTTCAATGCGTGCTTTGTAGACTTTCATCAGAGAGTTTTGAGGGAGAGAAGGAAAATGCTTGTGAAGTTTTGCAAGAATGTCTTCCAACATGTTTGTGACTTTTTCTACAAAAATTAAACACACAAAAATAAAACACACAAAATCTCAATATATACACAAATTGCATGGGTTGCCTCCATGCTAGCGCTAAGTTTAACGTCGTCAGCTAGACATGACTGCCCAAATATTAGGCTGGATCGGCAAGTGTGAGACTCTCTTTTTAACGCTTGATGGATTCTCCCCAATAGTGCTTGACACGTTGGCTGTTGACTTTGAATGTATCATTGGAGTTGGGGTCATGTAGCTCAACGGCTCCGTAGGGTAAAAATTGGGTGATCATAAATGGACTTGACCACCGTGATTTCAGCTTGCCAGAGAAAAGTTTCAACCTTGAGTTGTATAACAATACCCGCTGCCCTGGTTCTAGTTATCTGCGCACTATTTTCTGATCATGCCACTTATTGGTATTTTCTTTGTACAATTTGACATTCTCATAAGCATGAAGGCGAAATTCTTCCAATTCGTTCAATTGGTGGAGCCGTTTCTCTCCTGCAAAATTCAACTTTTTTAGTGCCCAGTACGCTTTGTGTTCGAGTTCCACAGGAAAATGTCATGCCTTTCTATACACTAGATGATAAAGAGACATTCCAATGGGTGTCTTGAAAGCTGTCCGGTAGGCCCATAATGCATCATCCAATTTTATAGGCCAGTCTCTCCTTGTTGAACCAACAGTTCTCTCCAGGATTATTTTGATTTCTTTGTTGGAGACTTTGACCTGACCACTTGTCTGTGGATGGTAAGCAGTGGCAACTTTGTGAGTTACTCCATATTTGGCTAGGAGCGCATCGAAGTATCTGTTGCAGAAGTGTGTGCCACAATCACTGATGATCGCTCGAGGTGTTCCGAAGCGAGTGAATATATTCTTTTTAAGGAATTTTAACACCACTTTGGAGTCATTTGATGGCAGTGCTATTGCTTCAACCTATTAGAGATGTAGTCTATTGCAACCAGAATGTACGGGTTTCCATATGATGGAATAAAGGGTCCCATAAAATCAATCCCCCATACATCAAATATTTCAACTTCGAGAATACTTTGGAGTGATCCTTCATTTCTTTTTGAAATATTTCCCTTCCTCTAGCACCTGTCACATTGAAGAACGAATAAGTGAGCATATTTAAACAATGAGGGCCATAACAAACTTGATTGCAGGACTTTGGCTGTGATTTTGTCTCCGCTGAAGTGTCCGCCGTATGGTGATGAATGACAATGCTGCAGAACAATTTTGACCTCTTCATATGGTACACAACGCCGTAATAAATGATCAGCACAACGTTTGAATAGGTACGGTTCATCCCAGACATAGTGCTTGACTTCTTTGAAGAATTTCTTCTATTGCTGATGTGTCCATTCCAACGGCCATTTCCCTGATACTATGTAGTTTACATAGTTAGCATACCATGAGACTTCATGCTGCTTGATGGAAAACGACCGTTCATATGGAAAAGTTTCTTTGATTGTCATCTTATTGCCAATTGCACCTCGATTTTCGAGCCTCGAAAAGTGATATGCCCTTTAATTTTCTATCATCTTTCCTGTCTCGAATCTCCACGCCAAATTATTACAGTAGAAGAACCAACAGATCAATCTGGGCTTGGCATCTTTCTTTACGATCAGGTATTTGATTGCTGAATAATCTGTGTAGACTACCACTTTGTGACCCAACAAATAGGAGTGGAATTTATCAAAAACAAACACAACTGCGAGCAAATCCTTTTCAGTTGTTGTGTAGTTTAATTATGCTTCATTCAAAGTTTTACTGGCGTAGTAGATGGTGTGAATACCTTCGCCTTACATTGTCCCAAAATTGCACCTACAATAAAATCACTGGCATCACAAATTACTTCAAATAGAAGCGTCCAATCTGGTGCTACTATGATGGGGGCAGAGACCAGCTTATATTTCAAGATCTCGAAAGCATGGTGGCATTCTTTCGTGAAGTGGAATGACACATCTTTCTCCATAAGATTGCATAATGGTTTGGCAATCTTGGATAAGTCTTTGATGAATCTTCTATAAAATCCTACATGCCCGAGAAAACTTCGAATCCCTTTGACGGATGATGGTGGAGGTAATTTCTCTATCGTTTCGATTTTTGCTTTGTCTACCTCAATTCCTTTCTGTGAGATTTGATGTCCCAGGATAATGCCTTCATGCACCATAAAATGGCATTTCTCCCAGTTTAGTACCAGATTTGTATCTTCACATCTGTAACACTTTTTCTAGATTTTACAACCAATGGTCAAACGAGTCTCCAAATACTGAGAAGTCATCCATGAAGACTTCTATGCTTTATTCTATCATGTCTGAAAAGATGACCATCATGCAACGCTGAAATGTGGCAGGAGCATTACATAATCCAAATGGCATCCTACGGAAAGCAAAAGTACCATATGGGCATATGAAGGTGCTATTCTCCTCATCTTCTGGGGCGATGGAAATCTGATTGCACCCTGAGTATCCATCCAGAAAATAGTAGAAATCATGCCCCGCCAATCTGTCTAGCATCTGGTCAATGAATGGTAGCGGAAAATGATCGTTCCATGTGGCTTTGTTTAGCTTCTTGTAGTCCATGCAAACTCTCCATCCAGTCACTGTTCTTGTGGAATTAGCCGTTCTTTTCATTTGTGACTACAATCATTCCTTCTTTCTTCGGTACACATTGCGTAAGACTCACCCAAGAACTGTCAGCGATGGGGTAGATGATGCCTGCATCCAACCATTTGGTGATTTCTTTCTTTACTATTCCTTTCATGGCTGGATTCAGCCTTCGTTGATGCTCCACTATGGCTTTGTACTCGTCGTTCATCAGGATTTTGTGCATGCAAAATGATGGACTGATGCCTCGAATGTATACTATAGTCCAGCCAATAGCTCTCTTGTGCTCACGTAGCACTCTCAACAACTTATCTTCATGCACCTATGTTAACGACGAAGAAATAATAACAGGTAAATCGAAAGAGTTTTCCAAGTATGCATACCTGAGATGGCTCAGAAATGGCTTTAATTTCAGTCTCGGTGGTTCTTCAATCGAGGACTTGATTCGTCTCTTTTTCGATAGCTCCAAACTTTCCACATGTGGTGTTGATCTGAAACGAGAGGCTCTATTAAGATAGTTGATACATTCCAGAATCTCATCATCTAATTCTTTGTCAATCAAGTTGATGATGCTTGCTTCAAGTTTTTCAGTAGAAAGTTACATTGCATCTGTATTCTGGATTACACTATCTAGTACGTCAAGTCTGAAACATTCCTTCTCTCGTTCATCATTTGGAAATTTCATGGCTTTCAAAACATTGAATGTTACTTCTTGGTCCTGCACCCTCATGGTTAGTTTACCTTTTTGTACATCAATAATGGTTCGACCTGTAGCCAAGAATGGTCTCCCAAGGATGATGGGTACGTCTTTGTCTTCCTCCATGTCAAGGACAATACAATCTGCTGGGAAAATGAACTTGTCGACTTTGACAAGCACATCTTCCACTACACCTTTCAGAAATGTGAGTGATCTGTCAGCAAGTTGCAGAGTGAATGAAGTGGGCTTTGCTTCTCCAAGCTACAATTTCATGTAAATAGACAAAGGCGTCAAGTTAATACTAGCACCTAAATCACACAAAGCCTTACCAAAGTAATGTTCTTCTATGGGGGGAGCTTCTTCTGAATGATGGCTCTGCATTCTTCTATCAATACTACAATCTCTTAATCTCCTAATCTTCACTTTCATGACAGAATATCTTTCATGAATTTGACATAGTTGGGCATCTGCTCCAACTCTTCTGCAAATGGAATGTTGATAAGCAGCTTTTTGAAAATATACAGGAATCGAGCAAATTTCTTGTCCAGTTTGTGTTTCTAAATACACTATGGAAAATGTGCAGGTGGAGTAAATCTTTCTCGATCATTGTCTTTTGCCTATTTTTCCTCCATATGTGGATCTGCTTCGCTGCTTTCTTTTGGAACTTTCTCAGTAGATGTCTTGACTCCAACATCTTTGTTGATTTCAGTGCCGCTTTTCAAAGTGATGGCTTGGTATTGTTCCTTCCCTCTGCTCCTTGGATTTGGTTCTGTGTTGTTGGGAAGGGTACCTTACGATCTGTAACTCTAAGCATTGGCCAGTTGTCCCATTTGATTTTCCAATGCCTTCAAAAATGCTGCTTGATTTTGAACCACAGCTGGTAAAGTGTCATATTTGGCTTCTTGCTTTTTCATCCGGGCAAGCACTTATGCTATTCCTGGTTCTTTTTCATGCTCCTAGCCTTTATTCTGTTGTTGGAATCTTGGTGATGGATTGTTCCTTTGCCCTGCAGTGTTTCTCCATGCGAAATTGGGATGATTCCTCCAACCTGAGTTGTAGGTATTAGAATATGGATTGTTTCCCTGTCTGTTGAAGTTGCTGACATAGTTCACAGTCTCATCATGTTGATTGTAGGATTGTGCCTCTGGTGCTCCTCCATATGGTGTACTTGTTGATCCATCATCAACCTGCATGCTAAGAGTTTCCAGGCATTTGCATATTTGATCCAGCTCGACATTCACAACTGATTTTGCTCCTACTTCGTGGATTCATGCTATTCGATGGATCATGCTTCCCTCTGTTGGCCACAAGGAATTATTGTTAGCCATTTCTTCAATTAAGTCTCAGGCCTGATCTTCTCCGTTTGCCATTAATGCTCCTCCAACAGCAGCATCTATTGTAGCTTTCATTAGTCCATAAATTCCATTGTAGAAGATTTGGACTTGAAGCCACTTTGCAATCTCATGGTGAGGACATTTTCGAAGCAATTCTTTGTATCTTTCTCATGCTTCACAAAAGGATTCTAAATCATGTTGCACAAAGGATGTGATGTCATTTCTCAACTTTGATGTTGTAGGACACAGAAATCGGCGACGCTGTTCTAGGCTCGCGGCCTAGTTGGGAGTACGGAATAGCCCACGAGGGAACTAAACTGGAGAAATAACATGGAGTCGCCACCTAGTGTGAACCGGAAAAATGTGATTTAAGGCCGCGCTCACCCCTCGCAAGGGAAGACCTCAAACCGTTGGGTTCGGAATGATCCCTTACTTATGTCACTTGTAATGATATGATTTTTGCAATAAACTAACCGAATCTACTCAACATGTATGCTTCAAAGGTAACTTAGATCTAGTCCGCATTAATCAAAATAAATCCTATGTCTAAGTTTGCATGCTTGAAAAGTAAGTCATCATAACGGAAAACACACGATAACACACGACAATCTCATGAACATACTTCAATTATATAATGCGGAAAACAAATAACAACATAAACATAATGCAAATTCCAAATGAAATATAAATAACTAATCATGCTTAAAAATAAATAACTAAATCATGCTTAAAAAAGAAAATAAATAACATACTAGACTAAATCATGCTTGAATACAAGTGTGGGAACACAGAAACTGGGCGACGCCGTTCCTAGGCTCGCGGCCTAGTTTGGGAAGGATTACATAACATGGAGTCGCCACCCGGTGTGAACCGGGACAAAGATTTAAGGCCGCACTCACCCCTCGCAAGGGAAGACCTCAAACCGTTGGGTTCGGAATGGTCCCTTACTTATGTCACTTGTAATGAAAAGATTTATATAATAATTTAAACAAGCTGAAGTAACAATTATTTCTAAGAGTATCATGCTTCTAAATTCACATATATAAGATAAAATATGCGCCTAAACATACATGTATTTCATATATAAAATTGCATGCTTAACATATATCAAGATAGCAACGAACATACAACTTTGTACATCACATTCAGGAAAAACACAAGCACACATGCTAACCATACAAGCATACGTGGTAACCATACAAGCACACATATGAGCACTTTTCCAAGTGGTACGTGGAATTGTAGCCCAAGTACAGACCGCACTACCGTCCATTCGGAATCGGCTACGGAATTTACGTCTGGGTTTCCATCCGATATACCGCAAGAAATAATACTCAAATGTTATCATGACACAAGCATATGAATGGTGATACATTGACATATTTACAAAAGAAAGATCAACCAATAGGCAAATATGCATGCATATTATAAGACAGACTCAGTTCAGTGTGTGTGCGTTCGTGTAGCGTTCGTAAACGCGTTCGAACGGAAATGAAACAGAATGCTCACGTTCGAGTAGCGTTCGTAAACGCGTTCGAACGGAGATGAGACAGAGAGCTCACGTTCGAGTAGCGTTCGTAAACGCGTTCGAACGGAGACGAGACAGAATGCTCACGTTCGAGTAGCGTTCGTAAACGCGTTCGAACGGAGATGAGACAGAGAGCTCACGTTCGTATGGCGTTTATTAACGCGTTCGAACGGATACGAGACCTGACCATAATAAGGCAAAAACACATGCACGTTCGAGTTGCGTTCGTGAACACGTTCGAACGGAAACGGACCTGATGCAATACATAAACAGAAAACAAGAGGGCGCGGCGAAGCACTGCCGTAAAGGTGACCTTTTTGGGGTTCTTGATCTCTCAAAGAGAGGACCTTTAGACCAACATGCTAAGCCCATGCGCGTCATATCATACATGCAAGAATAGAACCAATCATGTCAACCAAGTATGCCCGATTGAACACATCTTCCGTCCAATCTGAACACACATCAACCGGCGCGGCAAAGCATCGTGGTAAAGGGCTTTTAGCCTCTCCCCATAGGGGATTTCACGTCACACTTACTAAGCCCATGCGCTCGATTGACTCATACGAAAATAACGATAATAATAACATTAAACTAAGTATGCCCGATTGAACGTATCTAGCGTCCAACCGAACATACATCAACCGGCACGGCGAAGTAGTGTCACGAAGGTGGCCTTTTCGGCTCTTTGTCTCCTAAATGGAGGACCTTTGGACTAACTCACTAAGCCCATGCACCTGGTTGAACCAATGCATAACTAACGACATATGGAATTTAAATAAAGCAAACTAAATAAACAAAAGCAGCACGACAAAAGGAGGATGGTGCCATTTACCCAAGCGGTACGTGGAGTTGTGGCCCGAGTACAGATCATATTACCGTCCATTCGGAATCGGCTATGAAATTTATGTCCGGGTTTCCATCCGATATACCGCGAGAGTTGACACATCCCTCATTCATCCAATGCCCACAACATACATCATACACACGACATATACCACAAACACAGAAAATATAATCAAAGTAAATGACCAGAAAATAAAATGAGATTAAGTGTGAAAGATACCCTCAGGTCTAACCTTTTAAGCCGTCTCTCGGACTCGCGTTCCACGGGAATCGAAAGGGGGTAAATCTCCGCAACTTTCTGGTCCACTGGTTCGACGTCCTAGCTCACTGTTTCGCCGCTTTGCTTATCGTTCGAACTCCGTTCTGCTCCTATTCGGCTCCTGTTTTGCTGCTCACTGCACGGGCTACCTGTTTCAATGTTTTCAAAGAACTATTCCAAGTTGTGTGGGTTCTTAGTGCAATTAAAAGTGGTTATTTTTAAGGTTATCTATGTAGTTTTCTAAGTTACTGTTTTTTTTGTAAAGATTTGGGCTGCTGTTAAGGTGATTTAGGAGGTTGTTTAGGCGTGTTTTAGGGTGTGGTTTTTTGTAGTAATTCGGTGGTGGAGGGCTGCTGTATAGATGGCTGTTTCGGCTACAGGGGGAGGTGGCTTGTGTGGTGGTTTCTTGTTTGTGATGTCTAGGATTTCTTGCTATGATCTTGTGTGAATTGTGTGTATAAGCTAGAGAGATTGAGAGAGGGAGATGGCTTGGTTTGGTTATGTTTATATAGAGGAGAGGTAGGGTTTGGCCTTGTGTCACAAGGAAGAGATTTGTGCATTAAATTAGGATATGATTTAGTGCTAGGTAAGGAAAGCAATGGATTTGATTGGGGGACATGTCTTGGCTAGATTAGGAATACAATATATTTGATTGGTTAGGATTAGGCATTTAATTTGTTGGATTAGGAAGTCAAATATGTGATTGGCTTTAATGGTTAAGATTGATTTTAATTAGGCAATCTTATTTTTAGTTTTAGTATATAATATATTTGATTCATTCATTTTAGGCATGATTTTATTTTATGTTTTATTTAATTGGTAAATGATTTAAATGTTTAATATTTAGTGTTTAATATTTAATTAATATTTAATTACTTAATTTGGGATGTGTTTTATGGGCTTTTGGGGGCTAAAGGGCTGGGCGTGAGGCTAGCAGCAAAACCAGAATTACCGGCTCCGTTCGAACGCCTCATAGCACGCGGCACTAACGTCCGCAATCTGCACAGGTTCGAACGAAGTAACGAACGCAGCACCAACGAAGACAGTGAGCTTATTTATTCTGAATTCCCCCTTCCGATATCCGTTTCCCGCGGCTTTCATGACTCAAAAGGTAGTGCCTCCAAATGAGACTCATCATCGGGTTTCACATGCGAAAATGCAATGCCTACAGTCGCCCCCACTTTGATGGGACTTGTGCAGTGTGTGACAGTGACAATCCTATCAAAGTCTATGCAATGCATTTTACTTACCTGGCTAGCCAATTGCCACTTGACTTTCCACGTGTTTGAGTTGATTTGGGTGGTGAGGTGCTGCGACCCCTGGTTCATTCCCGAACCGTTACTGTGAGTTGGCCCATTCCCGAACCGTTACTGTGAGTTGGTCCATTCCCGAACCGTTACTGTGAGTTGTTCATTCCCGAACTGTTACCTTGAGATGTCCATTCCTGAACGTTACTGTAAGGTGGTCCATTCCCGAACCGTTACTGTGAGGTGGTTCATTCCCGAACCGTGCTTCCATTCGGAGTGCCATTCCCGGCTTGTTCATTCTTGAACTGTCCATTCCCGGACCATTCTCCATTCTCGGAGTGTCATTTCCGACTTGTCATTCTTGAACTCTGCTCCATTCTTGGATTGCCATTCTCGGCTTGTTCATTCTTGAACTGTCCATTCCCGGACTATATCTCCATTCTCGGAGTGCCATTCTCGGCTGTTCATTCTTGAACTGTCCATTCCCGGACTATATCTCCATTCTCGGAGTGTCATTTCCGACTTGTTCATTCTTGAACTTGCCCATTCCGGACTATCTCCATTCTCGGAGTGCCATTCTCGGCAGGACTGATCTGATGTAATATGGGCCCGCCCCCAGAATGCCATACCCGACAATGCTGATACTGATGTAATGCGGGCCTCGGCCCCAACTGCTACTGACATGGGCCTCGCCCCCAGATTGATGCTGATGTGGGCCTCGGCCCTGGATTCATTCCAAAATTATGTTGATGTGGGCCTTGACCCTGGGACATCCCCAAAACTGATACTGATTCGGGCCTCGACCCTCTGCGATTCATTCTCGAAAACTGCTGATATTGTACTGTTACTGCTTCTGGTTGGCTTGTATTTGACGCTTTCTCTTTTTCTCCTTTGAAACCTGTTATTACAAAACAGAACAAACACAAAAAGGATGCGAATATGTTACGTGTATGCATGCATGTTCTATCCCGTCGGGTTAGGTCTTCCATCAATCCTCTTGGTGACTGCTTAGTCTTCTTTTCCTCAGGCAAACCACTGCTTCAGTCTGTCTATGTTGATTGGCTCGGTGAACTAATTCCCTTCCAAGTCTGATAGTTTCGCTTGCTGCCTCTATTTCCCAATTTCTGAATGTCTATCTTATCTTTCTGTTTGCTTATTGCGAAGGTTCCCCGTGTTCATCACTGGATTCCATAGTACCAAGGTTGAATACTTTTCTCAAATATACTCATATTGCAGAAGAGTTTTAGCGAAATGAATGTCTTTATTATTGTTGAGGAAAAGAGTTCGAACAAGTAACAAAATCAATGTCATAAAAACTGGATCAAATAGACTAGGAGGAACATCTCCATCATCCGCAGCACTGCCTTCTTCCTCGGCCCATGGTTCTTCACTGTCATCCATGTAAGAAGCTTGATGGTTGATGGCTTCTTTTCATGGGTTGGGTATTTTATGGGAATCTATGAGATCTTGAACTTCATGCCTGAGGCGGGTGCAGTTGTCGGTGTCATGGCCATGTAGCTGGTGGTGGAAGTGACAATAAAGGTCCACATTTATGTGTGGTGGTGGGGGGTGCGGAAGTGGCTTGCCTTCTAAGGGTTCAAGATTCCTTGTCCCTGTAACTTTTCAAATACCTTCGACAAAGGTCTACCAAGGTTGGAGAATTGCCGGTTCCTGATGGCAGCAACCTCGACAGTAGCGGGCTTAGTCTCAGAATACCCCCCAAAAGTCCGCCTATTCTGGCCATAGGACTTTCTGTTTTCAGCCTCCTCTTCCTCAATATCCATGACAGTTTCCCTCAACTGCCGAAAATCAGAAATCATCGAAGTCATCCTCCTCAGCTTACTATAAATAGAGGGCTTGGTGCCCTTGATGATCATTTTGATTTGGTCCTTCTCAGAGGGCCGAGTCTGCATTTTCAGAAGCTGGCTTCTCCAGCGGTCTACATACTCCTTGAAGCTTTCTTCCGGCTTCTGCTTAGTGTTCTCCAAATCACGGAGTGACAAGTCAATCTCCAAGTCTGTAACATACTGCTTCAGAAAAGCATCAGCTAGTTCCTTCCAATCTTCTTAACCTTCTTTCAAGGCTATGATACCAAACCACAGGTGCCCCCTCGAGTGACATCCCAAACATCTTTTGGACTTGGCGCTGTGATAGGCCCATTGAACTCATGACTGAGACATATTGCTGCAGATGGACCCTCGGGTCTCCGTTCCCATTAAACTTGGCCATGTCCGGCATTTTAAACTGAGCTGGCAGCTGTTCTCCGAACGTCATTGCCTCATAATCTAACAACTCTTCATTTTTACCCCTCATTTTACGGGTAACTGTTTCAACCTGATCCCGAAGCTTCCGAAATTCTGCCTGAGACCCAATCACTCTGCCTGTTGCATATTCTGCCATGTCATCAAAAGTGGGGACATCATCCCCTAACCCATTCGGAGGCTCCTCACGCCTTACATTCTCAGAATCTCCCCCGGCACGGGGCACAGCCATATTTTTCATGGCAGTAGTCAAGGCTTGCAACTGTTCAGTAATCTTGGCGAAGCCATTTTCCAACTGATCTATCCGGGATACCTCAGTATCTGATTCACTCATGTCTGTTCTCGGTATTTTGGTGAGTCTTCCCTTTTTTTAACCCAACGGGAATCTATGATGGCTTTCAGAACACAAGGGTTAACATGATGTATGTATGCATGATGTGCATAAGAAGTATATAACATATATTAAATCAAATAAAATTCTCAAACAAATCGGCCTATTATCATTTTAGAAGCTTTTGGGACAACTGTCATAAGAGTGAACCCGTCCCAGTTTAAATGGCCCAACGAGTTCATGTCTTATGGCAAAGAGCCCAACTAAATCCAAATGATAAAATTCCGAACACAAGCACAAAATGGCCATTGTTATTTAGAAGCCTTTGGCCCAATCTCATAAAGATGTGTCCTTGTCCCAGTTTAAATGGCCCAACAAGCCCATATCCCATGATAAATGGTCCAAATGGATCCAAACAACGATGTTCCCAAACACAAGAAAGATGATGCAAACATAATAATTTTTTTACATAATGGCCCATCAACATTTCAGAAGCCTTGGGCCTAATAGTCATACGGTACGAACTTGCCCCAGTTTAAATGGCCCAGCAAGCCCGTATTTCTGACAATAGTCCAACCGCATCCAAATGAGGATGGTCCACAAGCACATACTCAAGGAAATAATTGTTACTTTAACCATACAAACCGGTCTATGGGTGGGTTAGGAAGAGTATAGACAAAGGCTCTCACCGGCGAAGGATGGCCCACAACTAGGTCTCCCCACTCAAGGGTTCGAGCAACCAAGTGAGCGCACCTTTTTTATACACTAAGGTACGTGCCAATGAGCTATGGTGTGTGACGGACTGTCAAATGGATTTCCCGTTGTAGATTCCCCAGAGGGAAGGTGGAGCGAGGCTCACTTAAATACCCAAAGCCTCTTAGGCTCTTATCGCTTGGTGTCAGGAATAAACAACGAGTCCTCCAAATTAGTCCATCACAAAAGGCTACGAGTAGATGGCTATATAGGTGCCTTCACAGCTTTTCCTTCTAGAAAGGTAGTGAGTGAAGGAAGACACCAAACCATTACCTAGCCTCAAAGTGCCTTTGATTAAACCCTCATTTTATCCACTATAGACACGGTCAATTAAAACATAAATCCAAACATTACAAGACAATATTCGGGGCCGATTCTCTATCCCCAGTGGAGTCGCCAGACTGTGGGAACACAGAAACTGGGCGACGCCGTTCCTAGGCTCGCGGCCTAGTTGGGAAGGATTACATAACATGGAGTCGCCACCCGGTGTGAACCGGGACAAAGATTTAAGGCCGCACTCACCCCTCGCAAGGGAAGACCTCAAACCGTTGGTTCGGAATGGTCCCTTACTTATGTCACTTGTAATGAAAAGATTTATATAATAATTTAAACAAGCTGAAGTAACAATTATTTCTAAGAGTATCATGCTTCTAAATTCACATATATAAGATAAAATATGCGCCTAAACATACATGTATTTCATATATAAAATTGCATGCTTAACATATATCAAGATAGCAACGAACATACAACTTTGTACATCACATTCAGGAAAAACACAAGCACACATGCTAACCATACAAGCATACGTGGTAACCATACAAGCACACATATGAGCACTTTTCCAAGTGGTACGTGGAATTGTAGCCCAAGTACAGACCGCACTACCGTCCATTCGGAATCGGCTACGGAATTTACGTCTGGGTTTCCATCCGATATACCGCAAGAAATAATACTCAAATGTTATCATGACACAAGCATATGAATGGTGATACATTGACATATTTACAAGAAAAGATCAACCAATAGGCAAATATGCATGCATATTATAAGACAGACTCAGTTCAGTGTGTGTGCGTTCGTGTGTAGCGTTCGTAAACGCGTTCGAACGGAAATGAAACAGAATGCTCACGTTCGAGTAGCGTTCGTAAACGCGTTCGAACGGAGATGAGACAGAGCTCACGTTCGAGTAGCGTTCGTAAACGCGTTCGAACGGAGACGAGACAGAATGCTCACGTTCGAGTAGCGTTCGTAAACGCGTTCGAACGGAGATGAGACAGAGAGCTCACGTTCGTATGGCGTTTATTAACGCGTTCGAACGGATACGAGACCTGACCATAATAAGGCAAAAACACATGCACGTTCGAGTTGCGTTCGTGAACACGTTCGAACGGAAACGGACCTGATGCAATACATAAACAGAAAACAAGAGGGGCGCGGCGAAGCACTGCCGTAAAGGTGACCTTTTGGGGTTCTTGATCTCTCAAAGAGAGGACCTTTAGACCAACATGCTAAGCCATGCGCGTCATATCATACATGCAAGAATAGAACCAATCATGTCAACCAAGTATGCCCGATTGAACACATCTTCTCGTCCAATCTGAACACACATCAACCGGCGCGGCAAAGCATCGTGGTAAAGGGCTTTTAGCCTCTCCCCATAGGGGATTTCACGTCACACTTACTAAGCCCATGCGCTCGATTGACTCATACGAAAATAACGATAATAATAACATTAAACTAAGTATGCCCGATTGAACGTATCTAGCGTCCAACCGAACATACATCAACCGGCACGGCGAAGTAGTAGTGTCACGAAGGTGGCCTTTTCGGCTCTTTGTCTCCTAAATGGAGGACCTTTGGACTAACTCACTAAGCCCATGCACCTGGTTGAACCAATGCATAACTAACGACATATGGAATTTAAATAAAGCAAACTAAATAAACAAAAGCAGCACGACAAAAGGAGGATGGTGCCATTTACCCAAGCGGTACGTGGAGTTGTGGCCCGAGTACAGATCATATTACCGTCCATTCGGAATCGGCTATGAAATTTATGTCCGGGTTTCCATCCGATATACCGAGACGAGAGTTGACACATCCCTCATTCATCCAATGCCCACAACATACATCATACACACGACATATACCACAAACACAGAAAATATAATCAAAGTAAATGACCAGAAAATAAAATGAGATTAAGTGTGAAAGATACCCTCAGGTCTAACCTTTTAAGCCGTCTCTCGGACTCGCGTTCCACGGGAATCGAAAGGGGGTAAATCTCCGCAACTTTCTGGTCCACTGGTT
Organism: Zanthoxylum bungeanum; assembly: GCA_019454045.1. NCBI lineage: Eukaryota > Viridiplantae > Streptophyta > Magnoliopsida > Sapindales > Rutaceae > Zanthoxylum > Zanthoxylum bungeanum. The sequence goes on along the minus strand of SKCR01045233.1, from coordinate 130,968 downwards.
CGACGTCCTAGCTCACTGTTTCGCCGCTTTGCTTATCGTTCGAACTCCGTTCTGCTCCTATTCGGCTCCTGTTTTGCTGCTCACTGCACGGGCTACCTGTTTCAATGTTTTCAAAGAACTATTCCAAGTTGTGTGGGTTCTTAGTGCAATTAAAAGTGGTTATTTTAAGGTTATCTATGTAGTTTTCTAAGTTACTGTTTTTTTTGTAAAGATTTGGGCTGCTGTTAGGTGATTTAGGAGGTTGTTTAGGCGTGTTTTAGGGTGTGTTTTTTTGTAGTAATTCGGTGGTGGAGGGCTGCTGTATAGATGGCTGTTTCGGCTACAGGGGGAGGTGGCTTGTGGTGGTTTCTTTGGTGATGTCTAGGATTTCTTGCTATGATCTTGTGTGAATTGTGTGTATAAGCTAGAGAGATTGGAGAGGGAGATGGCCTTGGTTTGGTTATGTTTATATAGAGGAGAGGTAGGGTTTGGCCTTGTGTCACAAGAAGAAGAGATTTGTGCATTAAATTAGGATATGATTTAGTGCTAGGTAAGGAAAGCAATGGATTTGATTGGGGGACATGTCTTGGCTAGATTAGGAATACAATATATTTGATTGGTTAGGATTAGGCATTTAATTTGTTGGATTAGGAAGTCAAATATGTGATTGGCTTTAATGTTTAAGATTGATTTTAATTAGGCAATCTTTTTAGTTTTAGTATATAATATATTTGATTCATTCATTTAGGCATGATTTTATTTTATGTTTATTTAATTGGTAAATGATTTAAATGTTTAATATTTAGTGTTTAATATTTAATTAATATTTAATTATTTAATTTGGGATGTGTTTTATGGGCTTTGGGGGCTAAATGGGCTGGGCGTGAGGCTAGCAGCAAAACCAGAATTACCGGCTCCGTTCGAACGCCTCATAGCACGCGGCACTAACGTCCGCAATCTGCACAAGGTTCGAACGAAGTAACGAACGCAGCACCAACGAAGACAGTGAGCTTATTTATTCTGAATTCCCCCTCCCGATATCCGTTTCCCGCGGCTTTCATGACTCAAAAGGTAGTGCCTCCAAATGAGACTCATCATCGGGTTTCACATGCGAAAATGCAATGCCTACAACAAGGTTGGATGAAATGAAATACATGTGTCTCTCAAGTGGTACGTGGCATTGTATCCAGAGTACAAACCGCACTACCGTCCATTCGGATTCGGGTACAGAATTTACGTCCGAGTTTCCATCCGATATACCACAAGAGAGAACACATATTCCGTTCATCCGGAAATCATATCATACACCAATCCACAATACTTATGCGAAAAAATAAAGTAATAAATAAATAGAACTGAAGGATAATAAATAAAAGGGGTGACCTAAGGTCTAACCTCTTAAGTCGTCTCTCGGAAGCGCGTTATAGTGCCGTCGGAAGGGTTGATGCTCTGCAACTCTTCCGGTTCACTAATCCAACGTTTTTCCTCACTGTTTCGCTGTTTGAGCTGCTGTTTTCACTCTGTTTCACTGCTGTTTTCACTGTATTTTCTGGTCAATGTTTTAAGGTAAATAAGGGACTGTTTTGGCGGTTATTTAAGGGCTTGGGGCTGCGGTTTTTCACACTGTTTTGGGTTGAATTCTGGACTTTTTTGGGCAGCTTTTTAGGTGCAGTTTCAGGCATTTTTTTGGGTGCAGTTTTTGGGTTAATTTAAGGGTTGTTTTGGGACAGTCTATGCGTGAAATAGGGGCTGCTTCGAAACTGTTTTGGTACGTGAAATAGGGGGCTTCAAGGATGTTTTTTTTGTGTGAACGTGATTATTGATTTGTGAGGGCTTGTGGTCCGTGAGGCTGTGTGTTGAGTTAGTGGAGTTAAAGGGGTAGATTTTGTGAGTAGAGAGGACGTGTTGAGAGAGCAGGTGTTGTTTTAAGGGTACGTGAACGTGAATGAAGGGGGCTGCTTGTGAGGGTATTGGCTACGTGGCTTGGGTCTGTCGGTGTGTGCCTTTTTACTTCGGTCGGTCGTTGGTGTGTTATGAGTTTTGTAATGGTGTGAGTTTGCTGTGTGTGGCTTTAGGTTTATTGCTTCAAAGTGTCGTGTGTGTACTTTGTTGCCTGCGCGTGAGTGGAGTGAGTCTTAGTAGAATGTGTTTTTTACTTGCAAGGTGGCGTGTGAGGGGGTGTGAAGGGCTGATGAAGGTAAGGGCAATGTGTGAGTGGAGTGGGGTGAATGGGCAGTGCACTTGGTGCGTGCATGACTTCTTGGTGTTTTTTGTGTGAATAAGCTAGGGCTTTAATGTGTTGGTGAATGGTTCTTTTTATAGGCAAATGGATGGGGGCTTTCATTATTTGAGAAGGAGAATGATTTGTGCATTAAAGGGAATATCTTTTAAATTAGTATGTGATAAGGATATCTTTTAATTAGGGAAATGATTTGATTTAATTTGATTTCTTCTCTTTGATTAGGGATATGATTTGATTTGATTTGATTTGATCTTGTTTAATTAGGGAAGGTGATTTAATTAAATTAGGAATGTGATTTATGAGATTTGATTTGATTTATTTAATTTAGGAATGAGATTTGTTTTGATTTAATTGGATTTGATTTAATTAATTTGATTTAATTTAATTTTTGACATGTGTTTTAAATGTTTTAATTATTATTGGATGTGATTTAATGGGCTTGGGCTAGGTGGGCGTGTTTTGAAACAGAGGTCCAACAAGCGAACCCGAAGCTAATCCAGCGAATTAAATCCAACAATGTGTCAATTCTTGACTTTTTCCTTCCGACGTCCGTTTCTCGCGGCTTCCATAATTAAAGAGGTAGTGTCTCCATACGAGACTCATCATCGAGACTTACATGCAAAAATACAGTACCTATAGTCGCCCCCACTTTGATGGGACTTGTGCAGTGTGTGACAATGACAATCCTATCAAAGTACGTGCAATGTATTTTCACTTACCTGGCTCGCCAGTTGCCACCTGGCTTGCCTGTTGCTCTGAACTGAATTGATGATGTGCCATTCCTGGCGTGCTAAACCCCGTACCTTCAGTGTCGCGGTAGTCCACAATAGTCCACAATAGTCCATGATAGTCCACATGCCGTACCTGGCATGCTAAACCCCGTACTTAGGGTGTCGCGGTAGTCCACAATAGTCCACGATAGTCCACGAAAGTTCACATGCCGTACCTAGCGTGCTAAACCCCGTACCTAGGGTGTCGTGGTAGTCCACAATAGTCCACGATAGTCCACATGCTGTACCTGGTGTGCTAAACCCTGTACCTAGGGTGTCGCGGTAGTCCACAATAGTCCACGATAGTCCACGATAGTCCACAATAGTCCACAATAGTCCACGATAGTCCACGAAAGTTCACATGACGTACCTGGCGTGCTAAAACCCGTACCTAGGGTGTCGCGGTAGTCCACAATAGTCCACAATAGTCCACGATAGTCCACGGTAGTCCACAATAGTCCACAATAGTCCACGATAGTCCACGATAATCCACATGCCGTTCCTGGCAAAACTAATCTGATGTCTCTATACCTGGAGTGCCATACCCGGCAGAACTGATGTTGTATCTCCATACCCGGCAAAACTAATACTGATTTTGATGTGGGCCTCGCCCCCAGAGTGTCATACCTGGCAAGACTGATACTGATAATGATGTGGGCCTCGACCCTAGAGTGCCATACCCGACAATACTGATACTAGTGATGTTGATGTGGGCTTCGCCCTCAGAGTGCCATACCTGGCAAGATTGATACTGATAATGTGATGGTTCGTTCTCGAACATGCTGTGAGGTGGTCCATTCCCGAATCGTTACTGTGATGTGGTCCATTCCCGAAACTTGCTCCATTCACGGAGTGCTATTCCCAGCTTGTTCATTCCCGAATCGTGCTCCATTCTCAGAGTGCCATTCTCGTTTTGTTCATTCCCGAATCTTGCTCCATTCTCGGAGTGTCATTCCCGGCTTGTTCATTCTCGAACTCTGCTCCATTCTCGGAGTGTCATTCCCGACTTGTTCATTCTCGAACTGTGCTCCATTCTTGGAGTGCCATTCCCGGCTTGTTCATTCTTGAACTGTGCTGATGATGAAGTGGGCCCTCGACCCTGGGACGTATCCCGGAACTGCAACCGAAAACGGGGGCGCCTCGACCTTGGGACACATCCCAATACCGCTGACAATGTGGGCCTCGCCCTCAAACTGATGATGTAGTGGGTCCTCGACCCTGGGACGCATCCCGGAACTACAACTGATGATGCAGTGGGCCCTTGACCCTGGAACGCATCCCAAAACTGCAACCAAAAACGGGGGCGCCTCGACCCTAAGACGCATCCCAGTACCGCTGATAATGTGGGCCTCGCCCTCAAACTGATGATGTAGTGGGTCCTCGACCCTGGGACGCATCCCGGAACTGCAACTGATGATGCAGTGGGCCCTCGACCCTAAACTGGTACTGATGTGGGCCTCGCCCTCAAAACTGATACTTATGTGGGCCTCCCCCCCAGACTGATGCTGATGTGGGCCTCGCCCCCACACTGATACTGATGTGGGCCTCGTCCCCAGACTGATACTGATGTGGGCCTCGCCTCCAGACTGATACTGATATGGACCTCGCCCCTAGATTGATACTGATGTGGGCCTCGCCCTCAAAACTGATACTGATATGGGCCTCGACCCTGGGACTCATCCCCAAAACTGATGATGATGTGGGCCTCGGCCCTGGGACTCATCCCCAAAACTGATGCTGATGTGGGCCTCGACCCTGGGACTCATTCTCAGATTCATTCCAAAACTCTGACAATATGGGCCTCGACCCTGGGATTCATTCCCGGATTCATTCCAAAACTCTGACGATGTGGGCCTCGTCCTTGGGATTCATTCCCAGATTCATTCCAAAACTCTGAAGATGTGGGCCTCGACCCTGGGATTCATTCCCGGATTCCTTCCAAAACTCTGACGATGTGGGCATCGACCATGGGATTCATTCCCAGATTCATTCCAAAACTCTGAAGATGTTGGCCTCGACCCTAGGACTCATTCCCGGATTCATTCCAAAACTCTGACGATGTAGGCCTCGACCTTGGGATTCATTCCAAAATTGTTGGGCCTCGACCCTGGGATTCATTCCTGAAACTGCTGATAATGCGGGCTTCGCCCCCTGGGATTCATTCCCAAATTGATGATGCTATGTTGCTGTTTCTGGTTGGCTTGCATTTGCCGCTTTCTCATTTTCTTTAAAACATGTGAACAAAAACACGACAAAGATTGCGTGTATATGACGTGCTTGCATGCATGCATGCATGAATGTGTTTCCTATTCCGATGGGTTAGGTCTTCCTTGTGCTCTTCGGTGCCCTTTGCCTACAACTATTTATGGTCGCCCCCTGGGTCTGCTTTCTGTGGATTCTCTACTGGTGATTGCTCAGTTCTCTTTAGTCTCATTGCTCAAGTTCTCGTTATATCCTTTATTCGCGGGGTGGTAGACTGGTCGTCCCCAGTCTTGATTTAGCTTTCTGCTTTCCGCTGCTTACAATAGGTCAAAGTGGACCACATGATGTGGCATTCCATATCATCATACTATATCACATGCTACGAAATAGTCCCAATAGCTACACATATTATCGTCCTCAAAGAATGCCCAGTATTGAAACCAGAGAACCTTCAAAACATTCAATGCAACTCAAATCCAAGTCTTTGAATAAATGATCCAAGCCAGACTCAAAGTGTGTGTGTGTAAAGGTTCCTTTGCAGATTCATCCCCAGGTAAGCCAACTCAATGATTTCGTCAAAAACTGGGATCGATAGGTCAAACCAACCTAGATGTCTCAATTATGCCTGCAGTTGCTTTTCTGTGCTCAATGTGGTATGGTTTTCTTTCTATTTTGTCTCTCTCTTTTTTCTTTCGTTTTGAACTTCTTCTTTTTTTTTTTTTTTTTCAACACACCTACCCTTTAAGGTAGTATTTCTCCTCATGGTGGTCCTAATAATCGCCCATGGGTAGCTTAACGCTTATCGGTTATAGGTGGTTCAATTCTTTTCTTTAGAGACTTTTCTTTCATTTTCAACCATACCACACATCATAACATAAGAAAATCAAGATAGACATCTAAGCAAACAGTCATTCACCGACCTACAATTTCTTCAACTAGTCACCTTGCCAACTACTCAGGTTTTCACCGCTAAGAACCTATAGTGAAGTGCTTACGAGTCTAACATAGATCAACTACTCAAAGCATCAGATAAAAGCACATCAGAAGTTTTTCGTTTGTAAGATTTCACCCTAAAGCAAACGATTTCATCATTGGACTTATGCCTAACTATTAAGGACTAAAAACAAACAAATTTTTTTTTCTTATTTTTTTTATTTTTTTTATTTTTTTATTTTTTTTATTTTTTTTTTCTGAAGGCCCCCCGATGGTCTTTCTATCCTTGCAGTAAAGTTCTATGTTCCTCGGTTTCCTTTTCCCGATATCCATGTTTGCTAAACTCTTTTTGACAAATCTTTCTCTCTTCTCTAACCCAATGGATATCTATGATGGCTTTTAAGACACATGGGTTAATATGATGCATGTATGCATGAGATGCATGAGATGCGTGCGATGCATGAAATATATAAGTCAGCCCATTATCATTTTAAAGCATTCAATCATACTATTGCGTGGTGCCAACTTGTCCCAGTTGAAAAGGCCCAACAGGTATACACCTTTGCGATAACATGGCTAAACAACTTCAAATGATAAAAGGCCTAAACACGAAATGGCCCATTGGCATTCTAGAAGCTTTTGGCCCAATTGCCATAAAGCACATACTCGTCCCAGTTTAAATGGCTCAACAAGCCCATACCTCATGACAAAAGGTCCAACTGGATCCAAATGACGATGGTCCTAAACGCAAATATAAAGGAGTAGTTTCTATTGGTCCTACAACTACGGTTCATATGTGTGGGTTTATAGGGGTATAGACTAAGGCTCTCGTCGACGAAGGATTGCCCACAACTAGGACTCCCCACTCAAGGGTTCAAGCGACCAAGTGAGCGCACCTTTTTTATACACTAAGGTACGTACCAACGAGTTATGGTGCGTGACTGACTATCAAATAGATTTCCCGTTGTAGATTCCCCAGAGGGAGGGTTCAGCGAACTCTCTTAAAAACCCAAGCCTCTTAGGATCTTATCGCTTGGTGAGAGGAATAAACAACGAGTCCTCCAAATTAGTCCATCACAGTGAGCTACGGGTAAATGATTATCTAGGTGCCTTCACAGCTTTTCGTTATAGAAAAGTAGTGAATGAAGGAAGGCACCAAACCAGACCTAGCCTTAATAATGCCTTTGATTAAACCCCTTCAACCCACAGTAGACACAGTTAACTAAAGCACAAATCACAAACATTACAAGACATTATTTCGGGGCCGATTCTCTATCCCCAATGGAGTCGCCAGACTGTAGGACACAGAAATCGGCGACGCTGTTCTAGGCTCGCGGCCTAGTTGGGAGTACGGAATAGCCCGCGGGGGAACTAAACCGGAGAAATAACATGGAGTCGCCACCCAGTGTGAACCGGGAAAATGTGATTTAAGGCTGCACTCACCCCTCGCAAGGGAAGACCTCAAACCGTTGGGTTCGGAATGGTCCCTTACTTATGTCACTTGTAATGATATGATTTGTGCAATAAACTAACCAAATCTACTCAACATGTATGCTTCAAAGGTAACTTAGATCTAGTCCGCATTCATCAAAATAAATCCTATGTCTAAGTTTGCATGCTTGAAAAGTAAGTCATCGTAACGGCAAACGCACGATAACACACGACAATCTCATGAACATACTTCAATTATATAATGCGGAAAACAAATAACAACATAAACATAATGGAAATTCCAAACGCAAAATAAATAACTAATCATGCTTAAAAATAAATAACTAAATCATGCTTAAAAAAGAAAATAAATAACATACTAGACTAAATCATGCTTGAATACAAGGTTGGATGAAACGAAATACGTGTGTCTCTCAAGTGGTACGTGGCATTGTATCCCGAGTACAAACCGCACTACCGTCCATTCGGATTCAGCTACGGAATTTACGTCCGAGTTTCCATCCGATATACCACAAGAGAGAACACATATTCCCTTCATCCGAAAATCACATCATGCACCAATCCAGAATACTCATGCGAAATAAAGTGATAAATAAATAGAAAATAAAGGATAATAAATAAAAGGGGTGCCATCAGGTCTAACCTCTTAAGCCGTCTCTTGGAAGCGCGTTATACGGCCGTCGGAAGGGTTGATGCTCCGCAACTCTTCCGGTTCACTAATCCAACGTTTTTCCTCGCTGTTTCACTGTTTGGGCTGCTGTTTTCACTCTGTTTCACTGCTGTTTTCGCTGTATTTTCTGGTCAATGTTTTAGGGTAAATAATGGACTGTTTTGGCGGTTATTTAAGGGCTTGGGGCTGTGGTTTTTCTCACTGTTTTGGGGCGAATTCCGGACAATTTTGGGCAGTTTTTTAGGTGCAAATTCAGGCAGTTTTTTGGGTTAATTTAAGGGTTTTTTGGGACAGTCTATGCGTGAATAGGGGCTGCTTCGAAAATATTTTTGTACGTGAAATAGGGGGCTTCAAGGCTGTTGTTTTTGCGTGAACGTGATTGTTGATTTGTGAGGGCTTGTGGTCCGTGAGGCTGTGTGTTGAGTGAGTGGAGTTAAAGGGGCAGGTTTTGTGAGTGGAGAGGACGTGTTGAGAGGGCAGGTGCTGTTTTAAGGGTACGTGAACGTGAATGAAGGGGGCAGCTTGTGAGGGTATTGGCTACTTAGCTTGGGTCTGTCGGTGTGTGCCTTTTTACTTCGGTCGGTCGTTGGTGTGTTTATGAGTTTTGTAATGGCGTGAGTTTGCTGTGTGTGGCTTTAGGTTTATTGCTTCAAAATGTCGTGTGTGTCCTTTTTTGCCTGCGCGTGAGTGGAGTGAGTCTTAGTAGAATGTGTTTTTTACTTGCAAGGTGGCATGTGAGGGGGTGTGAAGGGCTGATAAAGGTAAGGGCAATGTGTGAGTGGAGTGGCGTGAATGGGCAGTGCACTTGGTGGGTGAATGGCTTCTTGGTTTTTTTTCTGTGAATGAGCTAGGGCTTTAATGTGTTGGTGAATGGTTCTTTTTATAGGCAAATGGATGGGGGCTTTCCTTATTTGAGAAGGAGAATGATTTGTGCATTAAAGGGAATATCTTTTAAATTAGTATGTGATAATGATATCTTTTAATTAGGGAAATGATTTGATTTAATTTGATTTCTTCTCTTTTGATTAGGGATATGATTTGATTTGATTTGATTTGATCTTGTTTAATTAGGGAAGGTGATTTAATTTAATTAGGAATGTGATTTACGAGATTTGATTTGATTTATTTAATTTAGGAATGAGATTTGTTTTGATTTAATTGGATTTGATTTAATTTAATTTGATTTAATTTAATTTTTGACATGTGTTTTAAATGTTTTAATTATTATTGGATGTGATTTAATGGGCTTGGGCTGTTTTGAAACAGAGGTCCAACAAGCGAACCCGAAGCTAATCCAGCGAATTAAATCCAACAATGTGTCAATTCTTGACTTTTTCCTTCCGACGCCCGTTTCTCGCGGCTTCCACAATTAAAAAGGTAGTGTCTCCATACGAGACTCATCATCGAGACTTACATGCAAAAATGCAGTGCCTACAGTTGTTCTGGTTGGGGGAAAGTATTTTGCAAGGAATTGATGGCAAGAGTGTTCCAAGTTGTGATGGAACCTGCTGGTAGTGAATGGAGCCAAGCCTTAGCTCTGTCTTTCAAAGAATATAGGAACACACACAGACACATTGCTTCTTCTACCACTCGATTGTAATTGAATGTACCACAAACTTCCCGGAAATTACTGATGTGGGTATTAGGATCTTCGATTGCACTTCCCCCTAACTGAATTGATTGTTGTATCATCTGAATGCATATTTTGATGTTACACGTATTTGCTGGTAAGAGTGGAAGTACAATGCATGATATGAAGCCGTCAACCATCAGAATTGTTCTGTCTCGAATAAGAATTGGTGGTGCAACTACCAAAGGTTCAGGTTCTTGATTGTTCATATTGATCAGTACTTCTTGATCTTCTCACCTTTCCCTTCTCAATTGTCTGATAGTTCTTTCAATTTCTGGGTCAAGCGGATAGATTTCGAAGCTTCTGCTTCTTCTCATGTAGTGTCTGAGAACCTGAAACACAAGAAAACAAAAATAATAAGTAAAAACAAATTAGATACAAGTAAATATCTAATATCTAACCTCAAAATTAATAGTAAAAGATAAATAAGTCCCCGGAAACGGCGCCAAAAACTTGATCGGTGAAATAACTTATGTAACGCAAGCGCACATATTGCTCAAGTAGTGTAAAATGTATCGATCCCACGAGGACTTAATACATATGCTATTAATTTATGAATCTAAATTTCTACACGTATCAAATTGATTTGATCAGTTATTGGATGGTGATTTTTATCTAAAACAAGTAAATAAAACAAAACAAAAGGTAAACTCTAAAAGAAATCAATAATATGAAATAATCTAGGGTTGTGAATCCTTCCAATATTCTTCTAAAGATGAAGTGATTATCTTATGTTTGTGTAATATGTCAGTTTATTAACCCGAAACACGAACATATGCAAAAACCTCTATCGATGGTCAGATGAAAATACCCAAAGTAACCCAATTAACTATATGTCTATGTTAATTAAGAAACTCTGAATTCATTAAGATTAAGTTCCAATTATGGCTACCCACGCCCGACAGGTATATGTCTATCCTGGAAGGAAATCTTTAAGGTGATTATGAGATCGTGAACTATTGAGTCTAAGGCTGAAACCTAAAATCCCTTCGTCAAGTTCATTTTAAGTTTACCAAATCAATCTTATTAGTGGCTAATTAACAAGAAGCATTAAGAACTAGACTTAATAAATAAACTAATACATTATACAAGACATAAGAAAAGTCAACTTATTAAACCATTGATATTGGAATTCTTCACAACCCTAGATACTGTATTTAGTTACAACACATATCTAAGACTACTAAAGACATAAATAAATAAAACATAAAGCAACTAATTGAAAACTAAAAAGGTAAAATTATAATAATAAAATAAAATACTGGGGGTTTGTGGATCCACTTTTATTATTTCAAATCTAGAAACCTCACTTATTATAATATATAAATTTGCATTATATTACCAACCGACCATATAGCCGGTATCATAATTAAGTCATATTTTAATTAATTCCAAGCGACCATAAAGGCAGTATCCAATTAAGTCAGGTTAAAATTAATTTAATTAAGTCCAACCGACCATAAAGACAGTACCCAATTAAGTCAGATTTTAAGATAATTTATATATTATAAAATAAGAGAGATTAATCTAAATTACAATAATAAAAGTTTCACCTTTATTCCAGCAGAAAGAAGTTACATACTCATGCTTTAAGTAAAACAAACAAAGTTTTATTATTAAAATAAAAATTAAATACAAGAAAACTGAAATTAAACAAACAAGATACTCACTTCTTAATATTCTAAGGAAATTCCCCAGAAGAAAATATGAATTTTCCTTCTAAATCATGCCTCTATTTATAGGCTCACAAAACGGTGCGCATCGCAATGCATAAATCCTTCTGCGTCATGACGCGCGCAACATGAATTGGCGGTTGAATTATTGCTTCCGCATCGCGACGCGTATGTCATTTGAGTCGCGACGCGAGCTACAATGATGACGTAATGATGATGCAATTGATTACGTCTGATGACGCAAGTGATGATGCGTGTTGTCAGCTGAATTATTGGTTGCGCGTCATAATGCAGAGGATCTTACGCGTCGCGATGCGTGAACAATAAATTTCTCATTTTGCCTATTTTCATCTGTTTTTCGCCGTTTTAGCCCCGATTTGATTCCAATGAGTCCTGATATTTTATTTATCTACAAAATTAACACAAACACATCAAAGCGTTCATAAAAATCAAGAAACTATACAAAATATTAAGTAAAAGGGGCGTTAAATATTGATATATTTTTCGCTCATCAATTACATGTTTTAAATTAAAATTTTGACCTAATTAAGTTAATGACTTGATTGTTATAAATCTCATATGATTAGGTGATTACTTTATTTTAAGTAATAGTATTAGTAATGTTGGAGCATTATTGGAAGGTGCGTCTTGTCAATACGAAGATGGATGAGTTCTTAATACTTATATCCAATATCATCATTAGTGTGAGTGTATAAGTGTTCGGAACTTAGGTCGCTCTGGTAAAATATTAGATGTCGCGTGATGAGCTAACACAATCACCCAATATCATCATTAGTGTGAGGGTGTACATACGAAGCTTATTAGTGCACATTGATAACTATACACCTAGAACACGTCTTAATCCAATATTATCATTAGTGTGAGGATAAGAAATGGTTCGGGACCAAACTAGAAGTCACATGAAGTGATTGACCTTGGAGGTCTACCTAATGAGTTTATAAAGACCAATATCGTCATTAGTGTGAGGCTGGAGTAAATGTCATGGGATTCACTTCCCGCTATGAAATTTTGATAGTCGAATTTTTATTTTTCTGTTAAGTGAGATTACAAAATTACGTAAATTAGTTGGATGACACTAATAGATTTAAATTCCATAATCAATTAGTGTTATTATTTTGAAATGAAAATTTTTCTGCTATTATTTAAAATATTGTATTGTAGATGGTTGCCGCTAATCCATTGATGAGGCTTTTGGATACCAATAAACTAAAAGGAACCGAGAACTATTTCAAATGGGAAATGAACATATGCCTTGTCTTGGAGTTTAAAAAGTTGACTTATGTCATTGTCAATCCACTGCCTGTTGAAATCGATCCTGACTCCACTCCAGAAAAGCGAGAAAATTTTAATGGATAGAAGGATGATAACCTTAAGGTGAAATCCTACATTTTGGGATCAATGGTTCCAGATTTGCTGAGATATTACATTGAAGTATCGGATACTTGGAGCATCATGTGAATACTTAAGGAGTTTTTCGAGGCAAATCAAGAGATCAAACTTTATTGAAGGTCTAAGAAATTATTTTGTGCTGCACTCGAGGATGAAGGAGCTGTCAGCATTCATGTTTTGAACATGATCGACCAGATTCGATACATGGATTGACAGGGCATTGTGATTGATGAACGACTAGGCCGTAATTTGATTCTGTTTTCTTTGTCTGGTCTTATGCAGTCTTTGTATTAAACTTCCATATGCACTCGATGCAAGCTCTCTACGAAGAACTTCATAACATGTTTCGCACGGCGGATCATGATTTGAGGAAAGACAACCCCACATTGTACCTCCATGGTGGAGCTGGCTCTTTAAAAACTTATGGGAAGTTAAAGAAAATAAAGATGGGAAAGAATAAGATTGCAAAGAACTCCAAGAAGCGCAAAAACGCAAATAGCTCGTGATCAATATCTACATTGAAAGAAGTCTGGACACTGGAAGAAGGATTGTCCAGAGCTGCAAGGAAAAGCAGGACCTCCAGGTATGCTTTGTATTTTTCCAATTATTGACATCTCATTAGTATTAGATGCAAATAGTGGATGAGTGTTAGACACTTGCAGGCCTACTCATATTTGCAACTCCCTACAGGTAATGAGGGTAAAAAGAAGGCTGAATAAATGTGAGATCCAGCTTAGAGTTGGCAATGGCGAGACACTGGATGTTAAATCCATAGGAACGATTGTTTTAGATCTCCCAATGGTTGTAAATTAAATTTACAAGACAATTATTATGTATCCTCACTTATTAGATAAATAATATCACTGCCAGTATTAGATAAAGAGGGATTTACAATAAATATTAAGAATGAAACTTTATGTTTATATGATAAAGATAATTTATTGAAATGTGAATGTTCTTTATCAAACGGTCACTATGTTTTGGAAACATATAGAGATGTCTTTATAGAGGAAAATACAAGTAGGAAATCTGAATAAAATAATATTGAATTATGGAAAATGAGATTGGGCCACATAGGTGTTAGACATCTATCCAAATTGGTAAATGATGGTTTGATTCAAAAATCTTACCTTAGATCCTTATTCGATTTGTGAGTCATGTATCCAAGGAAAGATGACAAAGACCCCATTTCTAGGTGTTGGACACCATGCTGAAGATTTGTTGGAGCTAATACACAATGATGTGTGTGGTCCATTAAATCATGCCGCTCATGATTTTTCAACATACTTCGTGACTTTTACGGATGATAAGTCTAGATATGATTATGTCTATTTGATGAGACATAAATCAGAAATATTTGACAAGTTCAAAATATTCCGAAATGAAGTAGAAAAACTAACCAATAAATTCATCAAGTGTCTTCGATCAAATCGAGGCGGTGAATACATGAGTGAAGAATTCAGAAATTATTTAGGGGATAATGGAATTCTTGCCCAATATAGCCCACCAATAACACCTCAACACAATGGTGTGTCTAAGCATAGAAATCGTACTTTATTAGATATAGTGCGAACAATGATGAGCTATACAAATCTTCCTTATTACCTTGGGGGTTACGCTTTACTTATTACTGCCCACATACTTAATAGAGTTCCATCGAAAGCTATTTCTATGACCCCATATCAGATATGGTTCGTTAGAAATCCAAGTCTTAGGCATTTAAGGATTTGGGGTTGTCATGCATACATTAGAGTTGCACAACGAGATAAACTAGCATCCAATGGGTATAAATGTAGGTTCGTTGGATATCCTGATAATTCCATGGGATATCAATTCTACGATTCTGAGAAACGAAATGTATTTTTTGTTCATTTTGCCCATTTTCTTGAAAAGTAATTTTTAAGAGAAAGTGGGAATTATAGAGAGATTGAACTTGATGAGTTTGATCCCATCATTAAGGAACCTGAGATGGAACCAGAGATCCAATTAGGTGAAAGATCTACAACACAGGTTCTTCATAAATTGAATATAATATCAAAGCCTCCTAAGAGATTGTTTTTAACATCTGAAGTGAGTCTTGATGTTCTCCTCTTAGAGGAAACATGTCCGACTACGTGTAAGGAAGCGATATTGGATATCGATTCAGGAAAATGGAAAAAAGTCATGAAATCCGAGATGGATTTTATGCATGACAATCAAGTCTGGAACTTAGTTGAACTTCTTGAAGGAGTTAAACCTATATGTTATAAATGAGTTTACAAAAGGAAGTGAGGCCCGATGGAAATGTATAATCCTTTAAGGCCCGACTGGTAGCGAAATATTACAGTCATTGATAAAACATTTTCACTAGTAGCCATGCTAAAATTCATAAGGATTTTTTTAGCCGTTACTGTATATCACAACTATGAGATATGGCAGATGGATGTGAAAACCACTTTCCTAAATGGATTCATTGAGGATGATATCTATAGGGAATAACCAGAGGGTTTCATATCCAGTGAGATTTCAAACTTGGTTTGTAAGCTCCAAAAGTCTATTTATTGACTTAAACAGACATCCCGAAATTGGAATCGTCATTTTAATGAGATAATTAGATTATCTGGATTCATCAAGAATGAGGAAGAACCATGTGTTTATAAGAAAGTGAGTGGGAGCATGACAGTTTTCCTAGTCTTATATGTAGATGACATCCTTATCATAGGAAATGATATATGATTGATGTAAAGTGTGAAAGCCTGCATTTGCAAGAACTTCTCCATGAAAGATATGGTGAAGCTTTCTATATACTAGGTATAAGGCTCTACCGGAATAGAGTTAAAAAGCTTATAGGGTTGTCACAATCAACGTACATAGATAAAATGTTAGAAATGTAAGATTTTACCAACTACAAGGCAGCAAATGTACCTTTCCGATATGTCATACATATTTCGAAGAAAATGACACGTCAGACTGAGGAAGAGAGAGTTAGAATTTCTAACTTGCCATATGCTTCTTGTATTGGAAGCATAATGTATGTTATATTATGTACTAGACCTGACATCAGTTTTGGCTTTAGTATGACTAGCCGATGTTAATCTGATCCAGGTAATAATTGTTGGACAGTAGTGAAACATATCCTAAAATATCTTAAAGGTACTATGGTTAAGTTTATGATATATGGAGAAAATGAGTTATAAGTTAAAGGTTATATTGACTCCGATAAGTTACGTATTTACCCTTAACGGTGGTGCGTTTAATTGGCGATGTTCAAAGCAAGGCTCAACAGCTGATTTTACCACAGAGGAGGAATTTATAGCGATTCAGAAACTGCTAAAGAAGCTTTATGGATTAGAAATTTTATCACAAAACTTGGCGTTATGCCTAGTATTGCGGATTTGATCCCATTGTACAGTGATAATAGCGGAGCCATTGCGCAGGCTAAGGAGCCGAGAACGCATTCCAAGTATAAACATGTGGAAAGAAAATACTGCATAATTAGAGAGATAATTGAACGAAAATATTCAAGGACAAGACAACATAGCAGACCCTCTTACAAAGGCCTTACCGCCTAAGTTATTTGATAAACATGTGGATGAGATGGGACTACGGTACCATCCAGATTGGCACTAAGCAAGTGGGAGTTTGTTGGAATTGGTGCTTGGAGCGCCAATCCGAATAATGTATTGTAAATTTTATTATTTAATAATAAAATAACTATATTTTCATTTCATACCTTATTTATGGTATTATTATTATGCGTTTTAGATTGATATATAGATATGCTAAGAATGACATCGATCTTAGAATAGTCTTGTAGTAATACTGGACATTAGGTGGTCCGACAATGGGATAAGTATTACTATTGTAAATTATTCTTAATGTATATATATTCCTAGTCGTTGGTTTTGGAAAACGATCGAATTCCTATAACCTAGAAGACTAGCACATGTCGTATAGTGGAATTGGTGTTCCAATGGTTTAACCCAATATATCATGAGTTTTGGAAACTCGTATAGATGTGTGGGTATTGGTTGGACCGAATACTGAATGACTCAGAGGTGATTCCTAATAGTTGGAAGTACACACCACCGTCAATAGGAATTTCCTCGAGTCGAGTAGCATATGTAATCATTTGGCTATAGGATAGCAATGATTTTGTGTGAGATCCTCCATATTTTGATGCCTTGTATGTTAGAAACCTCTCATGGTCTGGTCTCTATTTGTTCATTGGGTGTGGACCGATGCACTCAGTAATCAAGTGCGAAGCAAGATAAAATTCTTCGGCTCATATGTGTACCATAAGGGGTTTATGTATCCATGTGAGTAAATTCATGATTCTTAAAGCTTTGGACAAAGTCGATCCCCTAGGGTGGATCACATCAGTTATGAAGAATCATGGACATGTCGACATTAGATGTGTGCCTTTGAAACTTGAATGTGTATTCTATGTTTCCTAAGCATAACTCGGATAGCTTTCGACGGATGGATTGTTAAACATTTATGATGACCTCGACTTGTATAGTTTAGAAAGGTCGTTCGTGTTGTTCGCGAATTCGGAGGTATATATATATATATATATATATATATATATATATATATATATATATATATACACATATTAGCTACGCTTATATGACAAAAGTTTCTGAACTTAGAGAGTCCCAATATAAAATGTACTCGTTGAGAACTTGGGTAGCCGATTGATTTTGATAAAAGATAATATTCGATATTATAATTATCAACTAAGATAATCAAGTGTTATTAGATAACATTGATAATTTACTTTAACCTAATTAGATTAATTCAATAATTACACAATGGCTTAATTGTAAAATCATAATTATCTCTACCATTTGAGGATATTATGGTAATTGTAAGTATGTAATAATATGTGGTTTTGGCTTGATTAAATTGGATTAAATCAAAGTGGCAAACATTGAACTAATCCATTTCCTAATCATTGTTTTGATTTAATTGGATTAAATCAAAGTGGTAGACAATGGAGATTAGTCACACCTATTTATACATATTTGGACAAATTAGATTAAGCCCACCTAAAAGTTGAGTGAAAATTTTATTAATTAAAAATTGCCTAAGTCTTGCTACTTAGGAAGATTTTAATTAATCAAAGCAAAATCTTGAGAAAGCTAAATACAAGCAACAATTAGGGAAATTAGCCTTAGTTAGAGAAGTGTTTAGAGAAACTTTGTGAGATCTCTACAATATTTCAATTACGAGAAATCAAGATTGGATCTTGGGGTGAAGCTTGCTAGCATTGGATTCAAGATTGGATCTTGGAGTCAAGCTTGCTAATCCTTTGAAAGTTCTCCAAATATTTCAACAAGGAGAAGTAGATTGGATCTTTGAATCAACCTTTCTAGGTAAGTTTGATCTTCTCCAAAAGTTATATTTTTCATTAGTGAGACATATAGTGTTGAATTATGTATTAGATATATAATGTTGAAATTAGGCTAGTTAATTATGTTAGGATGCGTTGAAGTATAAACACAATATGCTTGTAATTGGGTCAAAATGTTTATGTTAGACATAGACATAAAATTAGAGTTTAGAACTCTAGATTATATCTTAGAGCTAAGGTTACCATTCTAGAATCACTTGATCACCTTTGGGTGACCTAATTTGGTTTGTGTTTTGGATTCAAAATTTACGCAAGTGTGTATTTAGAATAATTTATGTTTTTGTAAAAATATTTGATATTTTTGAAAAACTTGATTTTTGTTCTATGACATGTGTTGATGTTGGTTTTGATGTTAAAATTAATTTTAGGTGTTTTGAAAATGTTTAGGGAAGATCAGAAGAAATTAGGGTAAAACACCCTAATTCCTTAAGCTCTTTGAAAAGAGAGTTGAAGGGCTTTTGAAAATGAAATTAAAAAAAATTGTTTTCGGTGCGAATTTCACGCACTGTAGCACGCGCGTCGCGCACTGCGCGCACCCAATATTGTTTTTTCTTGTTTTTGAATTTCCGGACTCCGATTCAGCCCTAGTTTTTTTTCTATACAATTGTAATTGAATATAATATTTCATTAAATTATTTAAAATTACACCCATGCTTGATATCCATGAGTTAGACCAACTTTCACTGCAAGAAAATCCGATTCGACCCTAGGGGTTCCACATCCGCCCAACAATAATAAAAATAATTTTACTGAAAAATATTGAAATTATTTTTATTTTAATAATTTTTTTATTCTTATAAATTTAAAAATAAATAAAATTAAATTATAATTAAAGTTTATTAAATAAAATAAATATATAAACTATTAACAATCACTGTTGTTGCTGTTAATATTTATATAAATGAAAATAACAATCACTGCTGTTGTGATGGAGGGACAATCAAAACCGATACAGACTGGCCGAGAGAAGCCTCCAGCATCTGCCTTAAAGTCCTCATCTGCTGATCGAACTCCTACATCTTCTTCTAGTTGTCCTCCTTGACCTGTTGTAACTTCTCATGGGTCTTCTTCGGCTTTTCTTTGGTATTGTCCAACTCTTCCTTGGTGTTGTCTATCTTGAAGGCACAACTAAGTAGGAGAAGCAACAATAGTTTGTCCAGACGACATTCGGCTTCTTACGAGTGCCAAGGCCGACGTTGTACGCTGTCTGGTTCTTGGAAACCAATGGCGACAACTCCTCGTCTGATAGAGGCTCAGACCCTGTCTCTTGAGCCTGTCGTTTGACCTCCACAATTCTTTCTATTTAAAAAATTGAAAATAATGTTCAAATTTGAAAAGAAAAAAATGAAATTTAAAAATATATTAAATTTATTTTAAAATACTAAAACTTACATAGTCGCGTTTGACTTCTTCATTGATCCATTTCTTCTTCTCACTGTAGTGTGTCACTAAAAAAAACTCTGGAAATGACTGCACCTCACCCGTGCTACTCTGTAAAATAGCATAAAGTGGTTTTTACTGTTATTAAAATTAATGAAATGTTAAAAAATAGTTTATGATATATTTACCTAAGAATGCTCGACACGATGTTGGGAAAATGGTTCAGAGCCTCCACGATAGTTGAAACAAAGGTGACTGTGATTCTCTGTGTTTTCTTGACATTTATTATGTATTTAACTATATTATCAGTAACAAAAACAAAGATAATTTTCAGTTTCGTATTATTTAAAAGTTATCTCGTGTTTTTCGCTTGACCAGAGCTCACACAAGAATGTCCAGTCTTGCTCCTCTATACAGCCAGACTTGTGATGTGGAGTCTCTGAAGCCCCATGTTTGTCGAATATCAATTTCAGGATTTTTATCCTGAAATCCGTGTAACCCTTCCCATGTGGTGGTCGAGATACTTCAGGACGTTTGGTTTGTTCAAGTCCACGTCGAACCACTCTTGCAGGAATATCAACCAATTAGAAATTAAATATAAAATAATAATTTAAAGAAAACATAAAATAAAGAAAACTTAATACTGTAAGTTTACTCACAAGTAGCGTGGGGATGAGTTGGTTGATTTTCGTCTCCCACGAGATCTTTTTGCAAGAAACGTAACCCTTAGTGTTCCATCCAGATAATGAACCATAAGTTGTAAACTCATTCATGGTCCATAATAATGCAGCATGCATATAAAAATACTATTGAGAAACTACATTATAGGTATGCACATCGACATTCCATAATGTACGTAACTCTTTGATTAACGGTCTCAAGTAAATATTCATATCTTACTATGAGAACATGGACCAGGGATAAGCAATGACATAAACATGAACAGATCCTTCATAAATTTATATGGAGGTAAGTTATATGGTATAATAATTACGGGCCACAAGCTGTAAAAATTATACATATTTCTAAATAGGTTAAAACCATCGGAGGCGAGGCCTAGCCTGACATTACGGGGGTCCTTGGAAAAATGAGGGTATATATCATTAATTCCTTCCACTCGGTTTCATCCGTAGGATGTCTAAGTATGTCTTCAGTGTCGACCCTCTTTTCGTGATGCCACATCATGTCAGACGTTGTGTGTCGTGACATGAACAACCTCTACAATATGGGCATTAATGAGAAATACCGTAACATCTTCTAAGATATTTTCTTCCCGAGACCATGAATTTTGTATCGATTTTCCCCACAGATCAGAAAATATTCATGTCATTCATACTCAACATGGAATATTAACAGTCTACTTACAAACATCAATGGATTTATGCCCTATTTCCAGATCACGCAATATTTTCTTTGCCCCGTAGTATGATTTAGGCAATTCGCTGCTAACCGATAACATTTGGCCAAGTAAGTCTAGCATCATATCAATACTTTTGTTATCATTATATTCATCACTTTAATGTGCAATAGTTTTATAATGAAATTTAAGATCGACATCCCAACACTTTCAAATGATATTTTTTGTGCCTCTTTAAGTAGTTGACTAACCAAATTTTGATCATTTCCATCTAACACTAGTATGTCATTGCAAACACTATGACCGACTTGTGGACCTTGTAAGCGCAAAGCATTAGTTATCTTCTTGTTTGCAGGTTAATTGTAACTACTACTCTCTTCACCGGAATAAATAAACCGTGATTGAGAATTATACTGCTCACCATGATAAATCCACGTACAGTAAGTTGGTAATATTCCCGACATATATAAATGATTGAAAATTTTATCTAACCGTTTCCTTTTCCCATTCAAACAATTTATAAATGGACACCGAACACGACCTTCTGCATCAACATGTTGCTTTGCTTATTCCATAAACTCCATTACGGTATTCAACACTCAATGTATCCACCGAGCTCATCCAATTTCAATCCATTTCAAACAAATATCTATCTATAAAAACATAATTATTAGACATTATATTAAACTCATCAACATAATCATTTAATTAATTAATTAATTGATTTAAGCATTACACATAATTAATTAATTAATTAATTATAAAATAAAATAATCTCACATATATGCATCATAATCAACTAACAACAAATTAACTAACTAACACAATGTATAAATAAAGATAATTAGAAAAAAAATAGAATCCTAATTTTTTAATAATAAAGATATAAAAAAAAAAATATAATCATTAGACATTATATTTATTTTATAATTATTAGATCCCTAATTTTTTAATACTAAAGATAAAAAATATAATTATTAGATATTATATATATTTTGTAATTATTAGACATTATAAAAAATTATATCTTTATTTTAATATAATAAAAATATAAAAATATAATTATTAGACATTATATTAAACTCATCAACATCACTCATTAATTAATTAATTAATAAGCATGCACATAATTAATTAATTAACATATAATATTAATTAATTAACATATAATTAATTAATTTATTAACATATAATTAATTAATTTATTATGAAAACAAACTAATTAATCTCACATATATGCATCATAATCAACTAACAACAAATTAACTAACTAACACAATGTATATAATAAAGATAATTACAAAAAATTAGAACCCTAGTTTTTGAGAGATATTAAACTAAATTAAGTGAGAGTGATTCAAATATAAAGAAAAATAAAGAGTTATGGTTTAATAAAAGAGTGAATAAAAGTTACATTGTGAAAAATTGGAGTCTTGTTTGATGATTTGTAGAAACTTTTGAGAAAACGTTATCGAGAAGAGAAAGAGGAGAAATAGAAGAGCAGAAAGACGAATGAGGATTGTCGGTGGTTTTGAGGTTATAACAACCCTTTAGCATTGAATTAGACATTTCCGATTTTAAATGTTACGCTTTTAGCGTCGAACACTTCATTCGACGCCAAAGGATCACCGACACTAAATTTCAATGGTTTTGTGTTGTAACAGCACTTTAGCATCGAATTCAACAGTTCGACGATAATATTACGCCTTTAGCATCGAAAGTTTTATTTTAACGCTAAATGGTAATGGGAATGTCAGTGGTTTGGGGTTGTAAGAATCCTTTAGCGTCGAAAAAAATACCGAAATAAAATATATGATTTTTTGCTTTGAAATATTATCTTCGACGTGGAAGAGTAAAGTCATTAGCGTCAAAATAAATTTCGACCCTTAATGTCATTGGCGTAGAAATAACTTTTTGACGTTAAAGATATATTATCTGCGTCGAAATACATTTCGACGCAATAGAACTGATCATTTAACGTCGAATATTTCTTTTTCAACACTCAAATGTCTCTTTAATATTGAATGTTTCTCGACGCTAAAAATAACTTTTCTTATAGTTATTTAAAATTCAAATTCTAGGTTTAACCCGACATGAACCCATATTTATAAAACCAGATTCTAACCCGAATCTGGGAAGAGGAAAAGTGATTTGGGGCCGGGTCCGATTCTGGAAAGGTAAAATCCGGACCCGAACCTGAACTCGGAATCAGAAATTGCCATTCTTACTTTACACAATAGAAAAAATAACGACATTAAAAAGAAATATCAACTATATCATATTGTGGGATTCATTTTTCATATTTACATGCAAATAATAATCATGATTCTTGTCATATATGTATGACATAATAGTATTGATTCCTGTCAATATGAATGTCGTAATGGAATCTTGATCCTACCATTTGTATATCACGTGTATTGTATATGGTTTTAATTCTTCTAAATGTATATGTTATGGTCTTTGATTATTACTATATTTATATGCTAGAATGATCTTACAGCTCTTGATGAATATGGATCATCAAGTGATTCCTGTCAAATTTAACAAGGTGTGGTTTTAAGTACTCTCGTGAGCATACGGGCAGGATGGAAGTAGGTATAGGTACGACTGTAAATTAACTGAGCCATTCATGAATAGTTCAAAAATGACTCGTATTTATCTTAATTCGAGATCGATTCATTTAATAAATGAGTTATTCGAACTTGAAAATAATAACTCGATTACTAAACGAGACCGACTGGTAAACGCAATCAGTTTATTTTTGATTCGCGAATATAATTTAAAATAGACTCAACTCGGATCGTATAGACACAACTCGACTCAATATCATATATATATATAGAGAGATGGGTCATAAATAGAGAAATTATTTAAAATTTGATGAAGTAATTAAAAATAAAAAGTGAATTTTTTAATTAATCAAGCTCGATTTCAATAATTTTTAACGAGTTAAGTTCGAACAACACGTGTAAAATTAGATTCGAGCTCTAGCTCATATAAATTATTATCAAGCCAAGTCAAGTCGGGCACTAATCGGCTCGATTACACTCCTAGCTACAGGCATGTAAGACCTTGACCACTCAAAATTAAGAAATATTATATTAAAAAATAAGGTCTGAATAGAAACTTATCCATGTCTATATAAATTTTGTTTATGGCCCTCAAATTTTATGTATATCAATTATTATTTATTGAAGTTTATGATTCTCCACTATGGTCTCTATATCGAGGTAATTTATCATGTTTCGGGTGTATATGTCATCTCTCTCACAGCAGTTGGGTCCCACACAGTTGTGAGACCCAACTGTTGTGAGAGAGATGGCATATACACCCGAAATATAATATAATTTTCCTCTATATCATTCTCTCCCTTTAAACTTTATAAATATTATATTATTGCTTACTTAAGTTTATTATTTTTTAACCCCAAAGGTTGCATATTTAGTTTTATTCTTATAGTAAAAACAAGACTTCACCGGTTTAAGTTTTAAAAAATATGTTTAATTTAGGGTTTTGTTTGTGTGAGGTGGAGATGTAATAAAAAAGACTTAAATATATATATTTTTTAAAGAGCTTAAAAAATATTTATGATTTCTTTATTATAGCTTCCACAAACCTAAATTTTAATATTGAGAGGGGAAATATCTTTTTAAATATAATAAATTTTATATATAATTAAAGGAAGGGTTTAAATCCTATTTGTGTGCTTATTTAGTAGATATTCTGCAAGTTTTGTAACCAAAAATCCAATCCAAGCTACGGCAAGAAAGACTATCACCTAATAAAGAAAATTGATTTTCCCCCTCCTCTAACAAACTCTCTCCCCTTGTCCCATTATAAAATGATGTTATTATCAATATTCTTTATTGATTTATTAACACTACTTATGTATAATAGAAAATGTTCTCTTTCATGTTAGCAATAATTTTTTCATTTGTGAGTAAAACGATTTTATATATGGCTTGCGAATAAATATTTTTCAAATGAAAAGTCTTACATAATTAACAATATATTGTTAGATTGTTATATAGGAATGTGGTACCATTAATGTATTGTATAATTTTCACATTTTATAAAAGCTCTGTTGACTGCTGATTTTCGTTCCAAGAGCTATATAGGAAATCAACCCCTCAAACAGACATTCCTCAGTAGTGAATTTGTTTTTTAGTTGGAAACCAAAACAAACTTAGCAAGCTGACAAATAAAATAATGTAGTTTATGTGGTTCGACGGAGAATGGCTCCTACCTGCATCCATGGAGAGAAAATTGGTGTATTTTATTACTACTGGGGATCAAGACAGACATGAGCTACAATAGGGAAATGAACTTCTAAAGTGATGAAACACCTCGGGTCTTACACAAGCCCGGTACAATCACTCACTAGGTCAGGTAACCGACCAACTTTCTCTCTCTATCACTAGTTCTTAAGCTCTTGTCTTTTTACAAGTTGTGAGATGTGAAATTTTTTTATGTTCCAAATTCACAATTTCACTGCCTTTGTTATCATCCTATGTCACCTTGCCATCATTTTCGTTACTACTCTCATCAACTATCCTTAAATGGGCCAATCAGATCCACCCATTTCACTGTAATTGTACCGGCCTATGTCTGCCTCTGGCAGCCTATGACGGCTCTACTCTACCACCTCCATATACTGCACCGGCCTATGGCGGCTGGCAGGGGCTACTTCTAATGAGAACCGTTATTTTACCACAGTCATCATTATCCTTTTAGAAGCTTATCTTCTCAACTAAGACATACGTCACATAACTCTAATACAAGTCAGTCTGTGATCCCATCTTCATTCCTCGGATCGGCATACCGAGGTAGATGATAGTATCAAAGCTCCATTTTAGCTCTCTCAACTAGGTCGGGTTGACACATAGGGACCTCATCCGGTCAGTTTCAATCAAACTTTCCTAAAACTCCTAAATCAATACCCTTCGTGTAGTCGGATCGGTATCCAAACTTGCTTCACCTTTCATAATTCTTTTGTCCTCAGGATAACTCTTTTGTACTACTAGGTCAGGTCTCTTTGTCAAACCTCAATTTTTTCTAGACCCTTGGTCCTTTATCATCCATTTTTAGCTAAACATAATATCACTTCTGCCCCTCATCGATATTTGAATATTCCTCAAGCTGAAAAACCACTATCAATACATATCTCTTAGTTCTAGGTATCAACGAGTTGGTAAATATGTAATAATAGGTGTAATTAGCTTGATTTAATTGGATTAAATCAAAGTGTTAGACATACAACTAATCCATTAATTAAACTTTGTCTTGATTTAATTAGATTAAATCAAAGTGGTAGACAAATGTGATTAGTCACACCTAATTATACATATTTGGACAAATTGGATTAAGCCCACATAAAAATTGATTAGAACTTTTATTAATTACAAATTATATAAGTTTTGTTATAAAAGGCAAGTTTGAACAAGTTTTTAATCAAGCTTGAGAAAGCTAAAACAAGTAAGAATTAGAGATATTAGCCTAACTAAAAGAAGTGTTTAGAGAAACTTTGGAAGTTCTCTACAATATTTAAATAAGGAGAAGAATATTGGATCTTGGAACCAAGCTTGCTAGTTTTGGGAACTCTCTATAATAACAAGGAGAAAAAGATTGGATCTTGGAAGTAGGCTTGCTAGCTTTGGAAGTTCTCCACAACATTTCAACAAGGAGAAGAAGATTGGATCTTGGAATCAAGCTTGCTAGGTAAGTTTGATATTTTCCAAAACATATTTTCATTAGTGAGTTATCATTAGTGAGACATATAGTGATGAATTATGTATTGGATACATAATAACATAGCTTGATGTTGAAATTAGGTTAATTAATTGTGTACGAAAGCTTTGAAAGTATTAACACAATATGCTTATAATTGGGTCAAAATATTCATGTTGGACATACAACATAAAATTAGAATTTTTGGAAATCTAGATGATAGCTTGGAGCTATAGCTACCATTCTAGAATCACTTGACCACCTTGAATGACCTAGAATTGTTCACGAGTCACTTTATTATGGGATTATATTTTGGTTTATGTTTTGATTCAAAAAAAATACATATATGTATTTAGAATACATGTATGTTGTTGTATAACATGTGTTGATATTGGTTTTGATGTTAAAATTAGACTTTTATGTGTATTGAAGTGTTGGGAGAAAATGGAAGTGTTTAGAATTGGATTAAAGGTAAAAATGTTCTCGGCCATCATTTTTCACAAGGCAGCATCGCGACACTGATCTCCAACGTTACGACACTAAGCTCTCAGAACTTCGGGCATCGTAACACTCACTCTTACACGTCGCGATGCTGAGTATTCACAGATGGGCGTTGCGACTCCCTAGCCCGAGCGGCGCGACACGCAGACAGTTACTGTTCATGAGCAATGAAACTTCATTTTCTCCGTTCCGGAGTTTCCACACTTTGATTTGGTCCCATTTTTTCCTACGGGCTCGTAACGAAATATAGTATTCTATAAAATAATTTAAAAATACACATATTCTTGATATCCATGGGTTAGACCCACTCCGCTGCATGAGACACCAATTCGACCCTAGGGGTCCCTTATCTGCCCCACACATGTGTCACCAATCCACCACTCCCATTCCAAATCAACGACCAAGATCTGCTCGAGCTTCCTATTTAAAGGCTACACTCATTCGTTTCCTCACTTTTGCCAACTTTATCTTCCTCAAAACGCTCTCAAGAACTCAACAACTTCGAGCCCTCATAACGACTTCTTCTCTTCAATCTTCATCTTCAACATACTATAAGTGGTCTTAGATCTCTCTCTTTACTTCCTTTGCACTAAGCATACTTTTCATTCACAATTGATGTGTAGTGAAAATGATGAATGTATGCTTTGTTTGATAACATGCTCTAGGTTTTTGTGGGTTTATTGCGGTTCTGGGTTTATATTACTTTTATATGGGTATATTCCTGGATTTATAATATTTTTTAATAGGGTTTGTTTATGGGTTTTGAGATGGTTTTAGGCTCGTGTTGATAAGTTAGGTTGGCTTTCTGTGTTTGGTTGTGCTATTGCTTGTAAATTCTATGTTTCACCATTGTTAGGGTTTTATAGCTTTCCAGGGTTAGTCACTAGGTATAGATGATTTAATAAACCCTAGATAACATCAGACCCAACTAAAAATTGAACATAGGCCCATATAATGTGTAAACAAAGATTATGTTAACTTTACTGACCATACTCCTCAGATCATCCATTTTTAGGAATGTTATAATCCGACTCTGCTTCAAAAACTCCCCTCGACGTTATGCCTCCTGATGTACTTGCCCCACGTCCAATCGATCCAGTTGATATGGGAAGCTCGGGATCAGTAGGACTCCAATCCCCTCGGAGGAAGAAAATCAGTCCTACTGTAAAAGAGAGCCTGACTCGAGCCGACCACTTCCACCTTGGACTTTGTCAATTTGGATATGGACAGTGTATCTACCATCACCAGTGCTGAACTGGATTAGATTAGGAAGAGATTCATCATTCCCAAGGAATTGAGCCTGAGCGTTCCATATGAGGATGATCTGGCGAGCCAACCAAGCATTGGTCAAGTTGCACTATTCACAACCTTCTTCAACGTGGGTCTATTTCTGCCCATGCAAGGATATTACTCCAAGATACTGACTGTTATGACCCTAGCCACGTGTCAGCTCAACTTGAATGGATGGAGGGTGCTAGCTGGGCTCTATGTATTTTGGAGCTTAGCCAAGCTGGGAGAGCTGTTAGTTTAAGATATGAAGAGGTTTTACCGAATGAATGCCAACCAGAAAGACTATAAGGGTTCGTATTACTTGTCCATCTACGCTCGAGGTAAATCATTGATTACAAAACTCCCAGTTACCAGCAAAATTTTAAGGAAAAATGGTTCGGGTAGGAGAAGCATAGGGTGAACACTAGATCCTCTATGATCAAGAAATTATTGTGCCAACCATCTTTAGGGTTGGGGGTAATGACCCGACCCTCTGACCTGTTCTTCCTTATTCCTTTAGGATTTTAATTCTTCATTCCACTAACGTAATTTTACCCTTTGTAGCTTACTAGGGTGATACTCCCAAAGTTTTCCACAGGGTTAGGACAAGGGTGAAGCTTGAATCTCAATTTACAGGCCACTACAAAGACATCCTCAACTCTAACTCCTTTGTCGACGCAGGTCTTATCTTGAGTACCCATCCACCGGTTAAAAATGGTCTGGTTTGGCTCTTATATTTTGCATTGTACTAACTCGTGATTCACTTTATTGTTTCTAACCTTGTGTTTTTTCTTTATGCATGCATTTTTGGAAAAAGGCTTACCCATATGTAAATTACACGAGAAGTCAGATGCCAAACCCAGAGCAGGCCAAGCGACTCATGTCCCCAAGTCACCACCCCAATTCCTCTATCCCCAAAATAAAAAACTTTGATGCTGACCTCTACCCCACTGATTCGAACCGTTAATGCACCACAACCTATACAATCACAAATGTCATCTGGCCAATCTTCACAAACTCCAACCCCCACACCAAGGCCTCATAAAATATGTCTCTATTAGGTCGGGGAGAGGATTAAGAGCGCCCTGAGGAGGGTCCTCAGAAGAAGACCACTACCTCTTGCATCAAGGCACTAGATGGCTTCTGCTCCAACCCTGAGCCTTTCAATAAATCTGGCCACAAGGGCATGTTTCCTTATTGTGTCAATCTCACATAACAGAAGACCTCGGTGGGATCTACCCAATCCCGAGCCATTCAACAAATCTCACCACAAGGGAATTATATCTCTTTGTGCCAATCTCACATAACACTAGGCGTCGGTGAGACGTATCTAACCCCGATCCATTCAACAAATCTAGCCACAAGGGAATGATCTCTCATTATGCTAATATCACATAACATAAAGGCTCGGTGGGACGTACCCAACCCCGAGCAATTCAACTTAAAAATACCTTGAGGGAAAATTTTCAACCTCAGGTCATCCCTACAAGCACTGGTAATGGTGTCTCATACCATGTTGTACAAAAATACAAACAAATACGACAAGTTTAACGGGGTGACGTATCATGCATTCCATATCGACCCACAAATATCATGGCAACTAAGGAAGTTTTCTGCCCTACATTACCTAGAATATCAATTTTGAACCTCACAGTCCAATTATCTTAGGTGAACCGAGCAACGAATCAAAGACCAGGCAATGCCATAATGGCATTTTCCTTCCCATGATAAGCAGACACCGAGTCTGCAAACGCCAATGAGACCTTCTAGCCTTCCCTATGCAATGCTTATACGGAGTCTTCATTGGTTTTTTTTTATATTCAGAGTGACACTTCTTAAATAATCTACCACAGTGAAGACTATCATAATTATACGAGTATGAAGGATCATTCTAATGGTCATTATCAGCTGTACCCGACCAAGTGGGACTGCAATAGATCCCTTGAACTCGTATAGTAGAGTTGCATCCTTAATCAATGTGGTGAATTTCACTCTCAACCCATTTAAGGACTCTTTGGATATGATGTCCATGGCACTCCCAAGGTCCACCAATATCATGTCTACCTTTGACCCGCCAATGCTGGCCTTTATTATCAATGCATCATCGTGAGGGTAAATCACACCTTAAGCATCCTCCTCAGTAAATATTATTGGCACCAGCTTGGTTTTTTGAATCCTCGGGGCTCTCTCTGTATTCATTACGTCAAGGTTACTGATCCGGCAATAATTCTTTCATACTCGGTTTGAGTCCCCGGTCAATGTTCTTCCTTCGGCTATGATGAACATAGGCCTCTGCTCTATCCATTACCTTACCCTCATGACCTTGTAACCAACACACTTCTTGAGGTAGTCATTCCTCACCAAGTCATCTATTGTTCCTGAGAATCTCTATAGTTCTCAATGCCATGTCCTATTGTATCGTGATTTTCACATTATGCCTTCGTATCACTCTTCTCCACTGGGAACGTTATGGGGTCGGGTTCTGTTAGCAGACTTTTATCATGTATCTCATGAGCTATCTGTGATAAAGGCCTTTTGAGGGCAGTATACATCGTGCCCCCGTTAACATATGCGACCTTGATCAGAGGCCTCCCGTTGAGTGCTGGGTTTCCCTGAAGCATCGACCTTAAATCACGTCGCATCGAGCCTAGTCCTCTCCATCTGCTACCAGTATCCCGATGATTTTCATTCATTGGTTCTTTCTTCACCTGAGCAATGCCCCCTTGGGCTATCTTCTCCTCTTCCTCCAACAATACAAACCTCATATCATTTTCCAAGGTTGTCGTATAATCTGATACTTCTTGGATCCTAAAGTGGGATCACAATCTCCCAACCCTTAAGGCTCATTTGAAACTCTCCAAAGCTTCTAGGGACTTGTATAGCCCGACCTCCAATACCAAGTTGTGGTATCTATCGAAGAATATTTTTAGCGGTTTTTCATTGCTCTACTTCATCATCCTTAGCAACATGATCGTCTTTCTTAGTGCGCATGCTCCTTTGAAATGAAGCACGAAGGAATTTCTTTGCAGTGAAAAGCTACAAAACTCTATGAAGTCAAATTCATGAACCATAAGCTGATCGGTCCTCCCAAGCCTAGCGGGAATACCTTGCAGACCGCCTCCCTGACCATAATAAATTTTTTGACATGGGACTTAGGGTCTGTGTTACCCTTGTAGATGTCCATCGTGGGCATGGAAAACCTCCTCGGGAACTCCACTTCCAGCACCTCCTTAGTAAAAGAGGATGTTGTCTCCACATCTTGATTATCTCAAGCACATCCTCACGTGCTCATCTCTCACTTCTTTATCTCTTTCTGGAACCAGTCCCTCAAGTGGCTCTCGGTGTTCTCATGCCCTCGGCTAAAGGCTTCCTCATACTCACTCATCCAAGCAGATATCTCCTGCCACTTCGAGTTCTAGGCCCCTATTCCTGATAATACCCTAGGTAACTTTCCCCAAAGTAAGGGTTGTTACTGGATGATTCTGGGGTCCGTTTGTCATCACATCCCTCCTGATGCCCCTCTATTAGCGCAATACTGGCCACAACCACTAACCTTACCTACTCCGACTACTTTCTTCCCATTGAAAATCTCTTGTCTCTTTCGATTGGGCCCTACTTGTCTCTGTTCTTCTATTTTCCTCTCCAACTTCTCTACCTTCTCCATCATGATTTTCATGAAGACTTGGGTTATCTCCCTATCTTTTCTGACATTTTCCCTTTTCAACCCCAAATTCTCTTCTATCTTTTCCATCCACTCTACTGATAAGGCCTCCAAAGCTCTATGATTTTCATCTCATTCCATCGTCTTAGTGTGTTGTGTTACTTTTCGTACTGCTCCCAAGAGACGACACCAATTGTTGATGACTGTTTTTTGTTCCAATGGTAATATAGGAAATTAACCTCTCGAACAAACCTCCCTCATGTGTAAATTTGTTTGGTTAGTTAGGAACCAAAAGCAAATTTAGCAAGCTGACAAATAAATCACATAGATTACGTGGTTTGACGAAGAGTGGCTCATACCTACGTCCACGAGAGAAAGATGGTGTATTTTATTACTACTTGGGGTCAAGAACGACTCGAGGTACAATGAGAAAATGAACTTAAAAAGTGATGAAACACATCACGTCTTACAAAAGCTTGATACAATTCACTCACTTGGTCAGGTAACCGACTAACTTTCTCTCTGTATCACTAGTTCTTAAGCTCTTTATTTTTTACAAGTTATGAGATGCAAAATATTTTTTACTTTTGAATCCGAGACTTCAAACCCTTTATATAGAGTTCCAAATTCACTATTCCACCACCTCTGACGTCATCCCGTGTCACATTGCCATTATTGCCGATACAACTCTCCTCAACTACCCTTAAATGAGCCAATCAGATCCATCAATTTCTACTGCACCGGTCTATGGCAGCCTTTGGCGGCTCTGCTCTGCCACCTCTCTGCCACTGCATCGGACTATGGCGACTGGCAAGGGCTACTTCCAATGAGAATCGTTGTTTTCCCACAGTCATCATTAGATCATTGGTCTTCTAGAAGCTTATCTTCTCAATTAGGGCATACCTCACATTACTCCAATACATGTCGGTCTGTGATCCTATCTTCGTTCATCAGGTCAACATACCGAGGCGAATGATACTATCAAAGCTTCCCTTTAACTCTCTTAACCAGGTTTGGTTGACACATAGGGACCTCATCGGGTCATTTTCAATCAAACTCTTAGAAAATTCCTAAATCAGCACCCTTCATGTGATCGGGACGGTATCACAACTTGCTTCACCTTTCAGATGCTCTTGTCCTCGGGAGAACTCTTCTGTACCACTAGGTCGAATCTCTTTGTCAAACCTCATATCTTTCTAGACCCTTGGACCTTTATCATTCATTTTTTAGCCAAGTGTAATATCAATTCTACCCATCCTCAGCATTTAAATCTTTCTCAGGGTGAAAACCCACCATTGACAAGCTCTAAAAACTTTCTTTTTATCATAATTTTCTTTGAATTTAAATGCGATCGTGACATTTGATCCTCCTGTTCACAAATTGACATAAACGCATTATCATTTTGAATATAAAAGAGAGAAAGAAAAGGAAGTCGGGTTTGATGTTTCCCTATCATTTTCCTCTCACTTGGTGCAGTTATCTTTGACTAATTTGTTTGCTATGAATAATGCTTTTCTCATAACATGAAAAGAGCAAAATAATAATGGAGAAAATAAAGTCTCACCAAAAGAAAGAAAGTGGATGCACGTACTCAATTATTATTACCGTGCAATATCTCAAGTTGGTCCAACTTTTGATCCATTAACAGTATCAGGTTTTGCACTAAAGTAGAAGTAGCACTTTATATTCATTAGCTACTTTCATGAGCAAACAAAATATATATATCTTTACCTTTTGTTCTTCGGTTATGTGGAGGTCAATTAATGGCATAAAATTTCGAATCTTGAATATATTTAGGATATTATTTTGTTTGATATGGGATTTCAGATAAATTTTTGTTTCGATTAAAATTTAGGATGATTTTTTTATCCCGAATCCATAATCGACATAGGATCAGAATTGATAAATTTTGGTATGTCCCCATCAATGGCCATCTCTTGAGATAACTGGTTATGTACAAGTAGAGGGAATGGAATATGAGACACAGACACTGGCTTTGGTAACATGAAACTGAATAATATATCTGCGTATGTTCAATGGAAGCCTATATACGGGCTATACAAATATTGTACAATATGCCTATAAAAGTATACAAGGAAATATGATATCGCGAGTGACTGGATATGATACCTGGAATATGCAGATAAGGAAAAATTATATTATGTAATGATGATATCTCGTCACTCATATAATAATTTAATATTATTTTATTATGGTGCTAAATAGTAAAATATAACTAAATAAATTAAATTTTTTTTAACACAACTCTTATATGTTATATAATTATTGATTGGTAGTAAAAAATCACATATAGAACGGTGGTACCAAAAAAATCTTTATTGTAATGATAGAGATTATGTAATAGGTAACAATTTGCATGAAGCATTTTGATATTAAGTTAAAAAAAAATGGTTAAAATATTTAGCCAATTTCCGAAAGGTTGATAATATTTTACTTTAAATTTTTAACTTAAATATAAATATCAATTTATAGTAATCGATTTAAGTGACAATATTTAAAGTCAAAATATCATGTAATAGTAATTATGATGACAAATTAATCGTTTACCTTAAATTAGGATCAACATGTGTAATCGAGAATGTTTGACAGTATCTAAATGAAGGATATTATTATCAAAATGATTTTTTTTCTCAAGAAAATATGAAAAGTTTAAGTTGGAGTAATTTAATAAAATTAATCTTAATTTTGATCTATTTTAAAAAAAAAAAAAAATCAAATTTACTTATATTTTAAATTCATCCAATATTTCTAATTGATGTAAGAGATTTTCAATTTATGATACGGATAAGAGCAAATTGAAAAGAAGAGGATGATATTGATTTGAATGTCTTGGGCTCTAAAGGGGATGATATTCCATTTTCCACCGCTGGAGTAAAAGCACAATAAGCAATATATTCCTCTCGGGACCATTCTTCTACTTTATATCATTTCCGTCGTGTGGGTACCAAATTTTAACCCTAATATGCTATAAATTTCTTTAGATATATGACAATCATCAATGACGTCAAGATCGTGTGATGTCCATGTTTATAAAATTGAGTAATTTTATTGTATTGATGTTCAAACTTATGAAATTACACAAAAGAAATATAAATTAAATAAAACTGAAATATGCAAC
The DNA here is from genome assembly GCA_019454045.1 of Zanthoxylum bungeanum. Lineage (NCBI taxonomy): Eukaryota > Viridiplantae > Streptophyta > Magnoliopsida > Sapindales > Rutaceae > Zanthoxylum > Zanthoxylum bungeanum. The sequence continues at coordinate 95,572 of SKCR01045233.1, read as the reverse complement.
AAATTAATAATGTAGAGCTTGAAACTTGAGTGCTATACTTGAATGGAGTAACCTGATTGAGATAGGAATTTGATTCATTAACCTTAAGACCAAATAAATCTTGCGCTGATGTATTTTGATTTCGATTGTTGTCTCCTAGGATACGACAATCACTTCTTGTCGATAGATGTAATTTAAATAAACAAAGAAAAATAATGAACTTCCTTGGTTGAAACTCTCTTTACACTTATGCTCATAAATGGTTTCTTATAAATACTTTTCTATAGAAGAAGAAAGAAGAAAAAAAAAGATGAGTGAATAGGTGAATATTCCCAGCACATTAAGTGCTTGTTTTTTTTTTAATAGACATGGGGATGCTATTAAAGAGACATATCAAATGCTAATAATTACACTTTTTCATTTGAATTTGCATAATTTAATCTAAAATTTGTGTTATTTTATTTGAATTATATGTGTTTTCAAATGAAACAATATATCCTTATATGAAACTAAGTCTTTAAATGTCACATCTTATCACTTAGGAGATGCTCAAGCACAAAAGACTCGTTTTATTTTCATACCAATTCGCACTGAAGCTCTCTGGTGTACTCTGGTTATCTAAATTGTAAGATTCGGACTTCCGAGGTTCTTCAAATTCATTTCCCAGAAAAATCCAAGTTTGGAAGTTGTAATAGTAACGTCCAAACTTTCATCTTTGAAAAATATATTACAATCCCTATAATTTTCGAATTGGAAAAATCATCTATAACCATATAAAAATACTAATGCAGACATTTGAGAGAGTTTCCATGGAAAAAACTACATAAAGATAGGTTGCTTTTAGCCTTAAACCTTATTTAGTGAATAACTATCAGATTTACTTAGCAACCTATTGACCATAGTTTTGAAATATTTTACCGTTGGTGTTGGCTAAGACAATATTTATCATACAGCTTCTTCCCGACCAAATTTAGTTTTTACGGTCGTGTTCATTTTGGCATTGAATAATACCTAGTTTCTTAAGTGCTCTGAGAGAATTTAACCTTTATAATTCTCACGGAAGCGGCCACACTTGACACTTAAATAGGTGATTTTCTATTAAGAATATTATACCCATATTTCGCTTGGACCATTCCCAACATATATTAATCATTAAAAGTTTAACTTATCCTCAAACATCACTCACGTCGTCATAGAAATGGGTATCGAGTAACTAACTACGCAATGCTCATTTTGAATTATATAAAATTTCATCTGTCCCTTTTGATCCTAGATCTCGAGATCTCCAGTTACCTAGGTTAGGTTTCCATTAAGGTAATTCGTTAGATATAAGTTTTAAGTTCATTCCCCTCGATTAATTATACATTTCTTATCTAAATGAACCTTTAATAAATGGATCCACTAGGTTTTCTTTTGATTTGACATAACTGTAGGCACTGCATTTTGCATATAAATCCCGATGATGAGACTCGTACGGAGGCACTACTCTTTAAGTTGTGGAAGTTGCGGGAAACAGACGTCGGAATGGAAGAGTCAGAAATTGACACCTTGTTGGATTTAATTCATTTGCTTAGCTTCGGGTTTGCTCGTTAAGCCTATGTTTTAAACTTATCCTTAGCCCAAAACCCCCGTAAGTCACACACCAAGCCCATACATCACCAAACCACACACCAAGCCCACCAAAACATACCAAATACACGCCCAAAGCCTCTAACCCCACGCCCACCTCCTTCCAAAATAACAAAATCACACATTAAACACATGCTAAAATCAAGACAAATCACCTTCCCAAATTAAAGAAATCAAATCAAATCAAATTAAATCACCTTCCCAAATTAAAGAAATCAAATCAAATCAAACCAAATCACATCCCTAATTAAATAGATTTTTCCTTCTAGCACACTAATTAAAATATCCCCCCCATAATTACACAATATTCTTTCCCTATTCACATAAGGTAAACCCCAACCATTGCCTATAAAAAGAAGCCTAAACCAAACCCTAGAGGCCCTAGCTCATTCACGTAAAAAGCACAAAACAAATACCCTCCCATTGCCGCACAAACACCCCTGAAACTAGGCTTCATATTACCGCAATATAACCCCCTCATCCACCGCAAATCACCTCTTGAAAACTGCCCAGAATTACAGAAATTTAACCCCTGAAATTATCGAAAACTGCACATGAACAGCCCCTGAAATTACCATAAATCTGTCCATAAAATTACGCTCCAAACCACCGCAAAACACCACCGAAAACAGGCCCTAAACTACACTCAATCACCACCGAAAAATGCCCCTAAAAACTGCGCACCCATCACCGAAAATAACCACCGAAACAGCCCTTGAAACCACCAAAACTGCACCCCAGAAACTGCCTTAAATTACCGCAAAACAATAAGCCAAAACCGTGACCAGAAACAGTAGCAAAATAGAGCAAATAGCAACCCAAAACAGCGAGGCAACGAAGGAAAACAATGAACCAGTGAATCAGAAAAGTTACGGAGCATCAATCCTTCCGACAACCGCGTAACGCACTTCCAAGAGACGACTTAAGAGGTTAGACCTGAGGGCACCTTTTTATCTATTCCCATTCTTTTTCTTATTATTCATTATTATTTATTAGCATGTGTATCTTTGATTTATGTATGTTGTGGCCATTGGATGAATGATTTTGTGTCAACTCTCGCGGTATATCGGATGGAAACCCAGACGTAAATTTTGTAGCCGAATCTGAATGGACGATAGTGCGGTCTGCATTCGGGATACAATACCACGTACCGCTTGAGAGACGCACATATTTCGTGTCATCCGATCTTATGTTTATTTGTTGTTTGTTAGAAATAGTATGTTACTTTTATACATCATTAGGTTGTTTAGTATGTTATTTTTTATGCATGATTAGTTTTTTATTTCCAAGCATGATTTAGTTATTTCTTTCGCATTAGGAACTTGATTATGTCTCTTCTACGTTTATGTTTAGATTATTATTTATTTACATTGCCATGCTTAGCGATTTAATGTATGCATGAGATTGTGTGCTTGCCGTTATTCCAACTTACTTTTATGCATGCAAACTTAGATATAGGTAGTATGCAAACTTAGATGTAGGTTGTTTTTGCGTAGACTCAGTTGTATTATTACATAAATCCGTTCATTACAAGTGGCATAAGTAAGGGACCATTCCGAACCCAATGGTTTGAGGTCTTCCCTTGCGAGGGGTGAGTGCGGCCTTAAATCATTTTCCCAGTTCACACTGGGTGGCGACTCCATGTTATTTCTCCGGTTTAGCTCTTCCGTGGGCTACTCCGTACTCTCGACTAGGCCGCGAGCCTGGAACAGCGTCGCCAATTTCTGTGTCCTACAGTCTGGCGACTCCACTGGGGATATAGAATCGGCCCCGAAATAATGTCTTGTAATGTTTGTGATTTGTGCTTTAGTTAACCGTGTCTACCGTGGGTTGAAAGAGGTTTAATCAAAGGAATTATTAAGGCTCGGTGATGGTTTGGTGTCTTCCTTCATTCACTACTTTTTTATAAGGAAAAGCTGTGAAGGCACCTAGATAATCATTTACTCATAGCTTACTATGACAGACTAATTTGGTGGACTTGTTGTTTATTAATGTCACCAAGGCGATAAGAGCCTAAGAGGTTTAGGTATTTAAGAGAGTTCGCTCTACCCTCCCTCTGGGGAATCTACAATAGGAAATCCATTTGACGATCAGTCACGCATCATAACTCGTTGGCACGTACCTTAGCGTATAAAAAAGGGTGTGTTCACTTGGTCGCTCGAACCCTTGAGTGGGGAGTCCTAGTTGTGGGCAATCCTTCACCGACGAGAGCCTTTGTCTACACTCCCATAAGCCCACATGTGAACCGCAATTGTATAATTAATAGAAATTATCTCTTTATGCTTGCGTTTAGGACCATTGTCATTTGGATTCAGTTGGACTTTTTGTCATGAGGTATGGGCCATTTAAACTGGGACGAGTCCATGCTTTATGGCAGTTAGGCCAAAAAGCTCCTGAAATGCCAATGAGCCATCTTATGTTTAGGCCCATTGTCATTTGAAGTTCTTTAGCCATGTTATCATAAAAGTGTAAACTTGTTGGGCCTTTTCAACTGGGACATGTTTGCACCGCGCAATAGTATGATTGAATGCTTTAAAATGATAATGGGCCGACTTACACATCGCACGCTTACATGCTGCCTCAGGGTTTTAAAAGACATCATAGATATCTGTTGGGTTAGGGAAGAGGGAAGACTCATCAAAAAGCAATTAGTGAACATGAGCGAATCAGTTAACGAGGGATCTCGTATGGATCAACTGGAAGCTAATCTCACTAAGGTTACCGAGCAACTGCAAGCTTTGACCACTGCTATGACTAATATGGATGTGCCCAGCGCTGCGGGAGGCTCTGAGAATGAGAGGCGTGAGGGCCCTCCGAGTGGGTTGAATAATGATGTCTCTGTCTTTGATGATGACCTTGCTGAGTATGCCGTAGGAAGAATAACCGGGTCTCAGGTCGAATTACAGAAACTCCATGATCAGGTGGAATCGGTTACCCGCAAGCTGAATGGTAAGCATGCAGATTTGTTGGATTATGAGGCGATGACTTTTGAGGAGCAGCTGCCGGCTCAGTTCAAAATGCCCGACATCGCTAAGTTCAATGGGAACGGGGATCCGAGGGTCCATCTCCGACAATATGTTTTTGTAATGAGTTCCGTAGGCCTGTCGCAGTATCGGGTTCACAAGATCTTTGGGATGTCGGTTGAGGGGGCACCCGTAGTGTGGTACCATGGCCTTGAAAGGAAGGTTAATGAAGATTGGAGGGAACTGGCAGAAGCCTTTCTGAAACAATATGTCTCAGATTTGGAGATCGAGTTGTCGCTTCACGACTTGGAGAATACCAAGCAGAAGCCGAAGCCGAATGAGAGTTTCAAGTATTATGTGGACCGCTGTAGAAGCCAGCTTTTGAAAATTCAGACTCGGCCCTCGGAGAAGGACCAGATTAAAATGATCATCAAGGGCACCAACCCTCTATCTATGGCAAGCTGAGGAGGATGACCTTCATGATTACTGATTTTCGACAGTTGAGGGAGACTGTCATGGATATCGAGGAAGAAAAAGCGGAGAATATGAAGTTTTATGGCTTGAATAGGAGGACTGTTGGAGGACCATCAGGAGCCAAGCCCGTTTCTGCTGAGATTGCTGCTATTAAGAACCGGTATTTCTCCAACCTGGGTAGACCTTTGTCTAAGGTGCTTGAGAGGTTAGCAAGACAAGGACTCCTAAAACCCTTAGAGGCTAAACCACTTCCAAATCCCCCACCACCACACCTCAACATGAACCATTATTGTCACTTCCACTAGCAAAATGGCCACGACACTGACAGTTATGCTCGCCTCCGACATGAAATCCAGGACCTCATAGACTCCCACAAAATACCTGACCCTGAGAAAGAACAGCCCAACACACACCGAAACCCCTACCAAATTATCACTCTGTCCCACCACCTACCTATATGATAAGCTCTGGCCTACCCAAAAGCCTTGTCCTCAAGTCCTTTGACCACCAAGACTTTTGCCTGGGGATTTGGGATAATAATAGTGAGGATGAAACAAAACAGAGGAAGAATTTCTTGGAAGACTTCTCCATTAGTGATGAAGATGAGGTGAGAGGAATGACACGCATCAGACGTTTCTACAGTGATACTGCAGAGAAGGGTAAAGAAGTGTTGGCAGAAGGTATAGAAGTGACAGAGAATAAGGATAATGCTGAGGGAGATGTAGTGCTGCGTCAATTGAAGAAGACACGAGCACATCTAAGTATTTGGGAGTTTTTGTGTGCATCGCAAGAGCACATGCGTGCCATTATTGAGGCCTTGAGCAAGATAAGAGTACCAGAAGATGCCAACCCTACGATGTTTGTAGGATCGGTGCAGAAAGAAGCTTCACAGGTGATAACCTTTTCTGAGGAGGAACTCCCGGAGGAGGGAAGGAATCATAATAGGCCTTTATTTATAAGAGCTGAAGTAAGGGGTAAGAAGACGTCTTGTGTAATGGTGGATGATGGCTCATCTATCAATGTGTGTCCTTTGAAGATCTTGTCAAGGCTGGGTATGAAGACGAAAGATCTGAGTCCCTCCAATATGACTATTAAGGCTTATGATGATAGCAAGCTAGGAGTTGAGGGTACTTTTGCCGCAGTGGTCAAAGTGGGCCCAATAGAAGACGAGGTTGAGTTCACAGTACTGGTTATCCCGGCCACTTTTGCTTTGTTATTGGGAAGGCCATGGTTTCATAAGCTTGGAGGTGTGCCCTCCACTCTGCATCAGGTCATCAACTTTCCATACGGGGGAAGAGATTGTCACTATCAGAGCTGAAGGAGACAATGTTGTAGCTGCCTTGGAAATACAACCTTTCACGAGGTTCCAAGTGTCGACAACCTTTGAGGAATGGGTAGATCCTAAGGTAGCTAGGATCATGGAGAAGATGAAGTTCGAACCAGGCACAGGCTCAGGTATTGGAGGAGCATTGCCCGACTTCAATGGACAGACCACCAGGAGAGGCTTGGGATACAAGTCTGATGAGGAGAAGCCGAAGGCTAAAAAGAAATGATTGAAGCTGACGGAATGTTTTGTGAAAGCCACGGGGTGTCAAGGAGAGCCTGAACCAGTGGAAGTCAATGGGGTCATGGTGCCAGGATTTGAAATCTTTCAAGATATGATGGGCAAGAAACCCTTGGCAGTGGAAGTTGCAATGGAGGAAGACAAATGGGAATAAGAGCTGATGAAACTGGAGAGCCTGACCCTCGAGGAGAGTAAGGAAACCGAGGAAGACCCGACTGTGGGGGATGAAACACCTGTGGAGGATGAAGACATTTATCTTCCTGATTTATTCCAATGTATTCATGCATCTGCTAGCAATAAAGACATTTATTTCGCTTACTTGCATGAGTCTCTTCCCTTCGACTTACATGACTTGAGTATATTTGACATCAACTCAACCAAAACAAATGTATTTAACCTTGGTACGCCTGAAAGCCCCAAGGAGATTCTAATCACAAATGAGGTTACCTCCAAAGAGCGGAAGAAATTAGAATAGATATTAGTCAAATATGCTAAAGTATTTGCTTGGTCCTACGAGGACATGCTCCGAGTAGACAGAAACACCGCCCAGCATGTGATACCGATTTATCCAAACATGAGGCCGGTAAAGCAGAAGCTCCGAAGAATGAGACCTGAGTGGGACGAGAAGGTGAGAGAAGAAGTCAAGAAGCAAATAGATGTGGGATTTTTAAAAGTGGTGAAGTACCCCGAGTGGTTGGCAAACATTGTGCCAGTGCCGAAGAAAGACGGGAAGGTCAGAATGTGTGTGGATTACCGAGACTTTAACAAAGCGTGCCCGAATGATGACTTTCATTTACCTCATATAGACGTACTGGTTGATAGTGCGGCTTTATCTGCCATGTACTCGTTCGCGGATGGGTTCTCCGGATACAATCAAGTTCTTATGGCAGAAGAGGATAAGCATAGGACTGCCTTTGTCACAGAGTGGGGCACATATTGATACAAAGTGATGCCGTTTGGGCTCAAGAATGTAGGAGCCACTTACCAGCGGATGGCCACTATATTATTCCATGACTTGATGCATAAATAAATTGAAGTATATGTGGATGACATGATGGTGAAGTCAGGGACGAGAAGCGGACACATAGAAGCATTGGAGAAGTTCCTTCAAAGAGTTGACAAATACAACTTGCTGCTAAACCCCAAGAAGTGTGTGTTCGGAGTAACGTCAAGAAAGCTGTTAGGCTACAAGGTGGGAATGGGAGGAATAGAAGTGGACCCTGAGAAGATCAAGGCGATCACAGAAATGCCAGCGCCGAAGACAGAGAAAGAAGTCAGAGCATTCCTTGGGAAAATTCAGTACATCAGTTGGTTCATCGCCAAGTTGACATCAATATGCGAACCTATCTTCAAATTACTGAGGAAAAACCAGCCAGTGAAATGGAATGAGTAATGCCAAGAAGCTTTCGACAAAATCAGGGAATATTTGGTGAAACCTTCTGTCTTGAAACCTCCAAGACTAGGCAAACCCTTGGTACTATATTTGGCCATTGAACCCGAAGCGCTGGGGGCGATGATGGTACAAACAGATGAGACGGGAGTAGAGCATGCAGTCTACTACCTCAGTAAGTAGATGATTCCGTATGAAGCCCGCTATCTAGAAGTAGAGAAGATCTGTTTGGCAGTAGTGTGGGCGTCCAGAAAATTACGTCACTACTTCCAATCTTACAAGATCCAAGTGGTAACAAAGGAAAATCATTTGAAGTATCTGCATTCGGTGCTTTCGCTAGTAGGGAAGTTAGGCATATGGTTGGTATTGCTGACAGAGTTTGACGTGGAATATCTTACTTTTAAAGTAATCAAAGGTCGAGCCGTAGAGGAGTTCCTGGCACTACAACCTATAGAATGAGATCAATACAAGTTTGAATTCCCAGACAAGGAGATCCAGGCAATAACAGTCCAAGGATGGAAGATGTACTTCGACGGAGCAATGAACTGCAAAGGAGTCGGAATTGGAATTGTAATAGTAACCCCCGAGGGAGAAACCTTGCCCATGGCCAAGAGGTTGACGTTTGAAGTAACCAACAACATGGCTGAGTATGAAGCATGTGCCTTCGGATTGACGGCATTGATAGCCCTGAAAGCTAAGAACGTGGAAGTTTACGGAGACTCGATGTTGGTAGTCCGACAGATGCAAGGAGAATGGGAATTAAAGGAAGAACGGTTGAAACCCTACTTATTCTACCTCAGAAATCTGACGCAGGCTATCCATGACTGCAAATTCCAGCACTTGCCGCTAGAAGAGAATCAGATGGCAGACGCATTGGCAACACTAGTCGCAACTTGGGAAAATCCGGAGAAGTTGGTGATGAAACCTCTAGTGTTGAAAACTGCAATGAGACCTGTTTACGAGATAAAAAAGATATTAGAAGTAGAGATTAATGATGGGAAACCCTGGTACTATGACATTCAGAGATACTTGGAACACAGGGAATTCCCAGAAGAAATAAGTCAGAAATATAGGATAGCTATTCAGAAGTTAGCTGCTCAGTATGTGAGTTTGAAGGGAGAACTATACAAGAGACAAGCGAATGACATTCAGCTGAAGTGTTTAAGAAAAGAAGAAGCTCAGAAGTCAATGGAAGAAGTACCTATCGGGGTATGCGGATCGCACATGAATGGATTGAATTTGTCTCGCAAGATAGTAAGACAAGGCTTTTACTGGTCGACCATGGAAGCTGACTGTGCAAAGCTGGTAAAACATTGTCACGACTGCCAAGCACACGGTAACTTGAATCATCTGCCGCACACAGAGTTGCACGAGCTGTCAGAGCCGTGGCTCTTCTCAGCATGGGGAATTGACATGATCGGGGAAATTTGACCGCACGCATCGAATTGACATCACTTCATAGTAGTGGCAGTAGACTACTTTTCAAAATGGGTGGAAGTCGAGTCATTCTGTAATGTTACAGCAAAGCATATGGCGAAGTTCATAGCCCGGAATCTCATATATCGATATGGAATGCCGCATCATGTAGTAACGGACAACAGAGTCCAATTTCAAGGAGAAACAAAGGTAATGCTACAGAAGTACGGGATAGGACACCATAAGTCGTCACCTTACAGACCGCAGACAAATGGGGCAGAAGAGGCAGCCAATAAGACAATAAAGAAAATGTTATCCAAAATAAAGGAGAACTACAAAGATTGGGTCGATAAGCTGTCGTACGCCCTGTGGGGGTACAAAACTTCTGTGAGAACAGCAACGGGGGCCACACCTTACTCTCTGGTTTATGGAATGGAAGCGGTACTGCCAGTGGAAGTTGAGATACAGTCCATGCGGGTATTAGCAGAAGCAGAGTTACCTGAACGAGAATGGACCTCGCAGAGATTTGAACAGTTGGCATTGCTCGATGAGAGGAGGATGAAGTCCTTGCATCACATGCAGATATACCAGAAAAGGTTGGCTCAAGCGTTCAATAAGAAGGTGCGTCCTATTAAGATCAGAAAGGGTGATTTGGTACTTAAACAATCGAAGCCGTCGACGACAGACCCGAGAGGAAAGTTCAGACCCAACTGGGAATGGCCCTACATAGTCCAGAAAGTAATGGGAAATGGGGCAGTGAAACTGTCAGATTTGGAAGGGAACGAGTTCACCGAGCCGATTAATATGGACAGACTAAAGCAATATTTTGCCTGAGAAATAGGAGACTGATCAGTCACCAAGGGAATTGGCGGAAGACCTAACCCAATGGAATAGGAAATTCATCCATGCATGCATGCATACACGTAACATATTTGCATTCTTTTTGTGTTGTGTTTTATTTTGTATTCACAGGTTTCAAAGAAGAAAAGAAGAAAGCGGCAAATGGAAGCCAACCAAAAGCAGCAACATATGAGTATCAGTTTCGGGGATGAGTCCCAGGGTAGAGGCCCGCATCAGTATTAGTTTCGGGGATGAGTCTCAGGGTTGAGGCCCGCATCAGTATCAGTTTCGGGGATGAGTCCCATGGTCGAGGCGCACATCAGTATCAGTCTTCGAGAATGAATCCTAGGGGGCGAAGCCCGCAATTGAAAGGAAGAATTATGTGGAGTCAGTGAGTGAAAAAAAAGAGAAGTCTTTGATGGTTAGGCATATGTCCGGTGATGACATTGTTTGATGTATGGAAACCTTAGAAACGATAAGTGCGAGATGTGCTTTCATCCGGTATTCTGAGTGGATTGATTTCGACTAGACTCACGAGCACTTGATTACGGGATTTTAGCAGTAGAAGCCTGAGTGGTCGGCGAGATGACTAGTTGAAGAGATGGCGGATCAATGAATGATCGTCTGCCTAGATGTCCATCTTGGTTTACTTATGTTGCGATATGTGATATGGTTGGAAACGAAGAAAAAGTCTCCGGAAAGAAAAGAAAAAGAATATACCACATATAACCGATAAGCGTGAAGCTACCCATGGGGGAGTATTAGGACCACCATGAGGAGAAATACTACCTTAAAGGGTAGGTATGTCAAAAAAAATAAAAGAAAAAAAGAAAAGAGAAAAAAAAAAGAAAGAAAGAAAAGAAAGAGACGAAAGAAAAGAAGAAGAAGAAGACCATATCATGTTGAGTACGAGGAAGTAATCACAGAGTATGATCAAGAAATCTAGGTTGGTTAGACCCGCTGATCCAATTCTCTGAGATAAAATCATCGAGTTGGTTTACTTAAGGATTAAGCTACGAAAGAACCACTAGCACACACACACTGGGAGTCTAGTTCAGATCACTCATTCAGATGATCGGATTTGAGTGTATCAAGTACTTTGAAGGTTCTCTGGTTTCGACACGAAGCACATTTGAGGACGAAAAATATGTTTGGCTATCGGGAGTATCTCGTGAGAGGCAGTATAGTGTATTAGTATGTAACATCACATTAGGGGTGTTCACGGGTCGGGTTTTTTTTATTTTTTGATGACCCGATCGGGTCAGGTCAATCGGGTCAGTTGACCCGAAACCCGAAAATTAAGTGCATGACCCGCGCGGGTCGGGTCAAAAAATTACGGGTCAGGTCGGGTCATTCTAATATGTAGTCAACATAATATATATTGTTTTGATCCAAATTTTAGGAGACCAGTCCGTAGCTGAAATGGCAGAAGCTTTGAATAAATTGCTGGGAATCTTAGGTTCGATTCCCAGCGCCTGCAGCCATTTCATTTTTAATGAGAAATAAAAAATTCGAAATTGCAGAAGACCAGATTCGAACTGAGGACCTCTCGAAAACCAAGTACACATTTTGCCACTCAAGCAACAATAACTTATTGGTAAAATCGTATCATAAATATATTTATTATAATTATCTTTTTTTTTTGTTTAAAAAATAAAAAATTCGAAAGTGGTTGCAGTAGGGATTCGAACCTGGACCTATTGCAGACTTAATGAAGCCCCTACCATTTCAACCAAACTAATTACTTGTTACAAATGTATCATTAAAGATATATATATATATATATATATATATATATTGTAATTATCATTTACTTCGAGTTGGGTCGGGTCCAACCCGAATTTTCTGAACTAAACCCGTGACCCGACCCGACATTTCGGGTCGCGTCCAGATTGACCCGAAAATGAATTTTAAAATTACTAAACCCGACCGGGTCGGGTCGGGTCATTGCGGGTCGGGTCGGGTCGGGTCGGGTCGTGGGTCGACCCGACCCTATGAACACCCCTACATCACATCTGGAGATCTACCTTGATCTAATGAAAACAGCAAAGAACAGAAACATGGATCAAGTCTGGGGGCGACGAGCCCACCCTTTTCTCATACAGCGCGGTTCGGGGATGAACCACCATCGATATCAGTTTTGGGGATGAGTCCCCGGGTTGAGGCCCACACATCAGCAGCAGTTTTGGGGATGAGTCCTAGGAATGAGGCCCGCATCATCAGTATCAGTTTTTGGGATGAGTCCCAGGGTTGAGGCCCGCATAATCAGTATTAGTTTTGGGCACGAGTCCCAGGGTCGAGGCCCACATCAGTATCAATTTTGGGGAGGAGTCCCCAGGGTTGAGGCCCACACATCATCAGAATGCCGGGTATGGCACTCCGGGTATGGAGACACAACCGCGACACCTCGGGTATGAGGTTTAGCACGTCGGGTATGACACTCCGGGAATGGAGACACAACCGTGACACCTCAGGTATGGGGTTTAGCACGCCAGGTATGGCACTCCGGGTATGGAGAAACAACCGCGACACCTCGGTATGGGGTTTAACATGTCGGGTATGGCACTCTGGGTATGGAGACACAACCGCGACGCCTTGGGTATGGGGTTTAGCACGCCGGGTATGGAACTCTGGGTATGGAGACACAACCGCGATGCCTCAGGTATGGGGTTTAGCACGCCGGGAATGGCACTCCGGGTATGGAGACACAACAGCGACGCATCAGGTATGGGGTTTAGCACGCCGGGTATGGCACTCCGGGTATGAAGACACAACCGCGACACCTCAGGTATGGGGTTTAGCACGCCGGGTATGGCACTACGAGTATGGAGACGCAACCGTGACACCTCGGATATGGGGTTTAGCATGCCGGGTATGGCAAAATAATATCAACTCAGATCGAAGCAAAAGTCAAGTCAAGTGGCAGCTGGCGAACCAGGTAAGTAAAAATACATTGCATAACTTTGATAGGATTGTCATTGTCACACACTGCACAAGTCCCATCAAAGTGGGGCGTCTATAGGCACTGCATTTTTGCATATAAGTCCCGATGATGAGCCTCATATGGAGGCACTACTCTTTAAGTTGTGGAAATCGCGGGAAACGGACGTCGGAAGGGAATAGTCAGAAATTGACACCTTGTTGGATTTTATTCGTTTGCTTAGCTTCGGGTTTGCTCGTTAAGCCTCTGTTTTAAACTTATCCTTAGCCCAAAACACCCCGCAAGTCACACACCAAGCCCATACATCACCAACCACACACCAAGCCCACCAAAACAGACCAAATACACGCCCAAAGCCTCTAACCCCACGCCCACCTCCTTCCAAAATAACAAAATCACACATTAAACACATGCTAAAATCAAGACAAATCACCTTCCCAAATTAAAGAAATCAAATAAATCAAATTAAATCACCTTCCCAAATTAAAGACATAACCGCGATGCCTCAGGTATGGGGTTTAGCACGCGGGAATGGCACTCCGGGTATGGAGACACAACAGCGACACATCAGGTATGGGGTTTAGCACGCCGGGTATGGCACTCCGAGTATGGAGACATAACCGCGACACCTCAGGTATGGGGTTTAGCACGCCGGGTATGGCACTACGAGTATGGAGACGCAACCGTGACACCTCGGATATGGGGTTTAGCATGCCGGGTATGGCAAAATAATATCAACTCAGATCGAAGCAAAAGTCAAGTCAAGTGGCAGCTGGCGAACCAGGTAAGTAAAAATACATTGCATAACTTGATAGGATTGTCATTGTCACACACTGCACAAGTCCCATCAAAGTGGGGCGTCTGTAGGCACTGTATTTTTGCATATAAGTCCCGATGATGAGCATCATATGGAGGCACTACTCTTTAAGTGTGGAAATCGCGGGAAACAGACGTCGAAAGGGAATAGTCAGAAATGACACCTTGTTGGATTTAATTCGTTTGCTTAGCTTCGGGTTTGCTCGTTAAGCCTTTGTTTTAAACTTATCCTTAGCCCAAAACACCCCGCAAGTCACACACCAAGCCCATACATCACCAAACCACACACCAAGCCCACCAAAACAGACCAAATACACGCCCAAAGCCTCTAACCCCACGCCCACCTCCTTCCAAAATAACAAAATCACACATTAAACACATGCTAAAATCAAGACAAATCACTTCCCAAATTAAAGAAATCAAATCAAATCAAATTAAATCACCTTCCCAAATAAAGAAATCAAATCAAATCAAACCAAATCACATCCTAATTAAATAGATTTTTCCTTATAGCACACTAATTAAAATATCCCCCATAATTACAAAATATTCTTCCCTATTCATATAAGGTAAACCCCAACCCTTGCCTATAAAAAGAAGCCTAAACCAAACCTTAGAGGCCCTAGCTCATTCACGCAAAAAGTACAACACAAATACCTTCCATTGCCGCACAAACACCCCTGAAACTAGGCTTCATATTACCGCAACATAACCCCCTTCATCCACCATAAATCACCTCTTGAAAATTACCCAGAATTACTGAAATTTAACCCATGAAAATACCGAAAACTGCACCTGAACAGCCCCTGAAATTACCACAAATATTTCCAGAAAATTACGCTCCAAACCACCGCAAATCACCATCGAAAACAGTCCCTAAACTACACTCAATCACCACCAAAAACTGCCCCTGAAAATTGCACATCCATCACCGAAAATCACCACTGGATATGCCCTTGAAACCACTGAAACTGCACCCCAGAAACTGCCTTAAATTACCACAAAACGGTAAGCCAAAACCGTGACCAGAAACAGCAGTAAAACAGAGCAAACATCAACCCAAAATAGCGAGGCAACAAAGGAAAACAACGAACCAGTGAATCAGAAAAGTTACGGAGCATCAATCTTTCCGACAACCGCGTAACGCACTTCCAAGAGACGACTTAAGTGGTTAGACCTGAGGGCACATTTTTATCTATTCCTGTTCTTTTTCTTATTATTCATAATTATTTATTAGCATGTGTATCTTTGATTTATGTATGTTGTGGCCATTGGATGAATGATTTTGGTCAACTCTCGCGGTATATCATATGGAAACCAGACTTAAATTCCATAGCCGAATCCGAATGGACGATAGGCGATCTGTACTCGGGATACAATACCACGTACCGCTAAGAGACGCACATATTTCGTGTCATCTGATCTTATGTTTATTTGTTGTTTGTTAGAAATAGTATGTTACTTTTATACATCATTAGGTTGTTTAGTATGTTATTTTTTATGCATGATTAGTTGATTATTTCCAAGCATGATTTAGTTATTTCTTTCGCATTAGGAACTTGATTATGTCTCTTCTACGTTTATGTTTAGAGTATTATTTATTTACATTGCCATGCTTAGCGATTTAATGTACTCATGAGATTGTGTGCTTGCCGTTATTTCGACTTACTTTTATGCATGCAAACTTAGATATAGGCATATGCAAACTTAGATGTAGGTTGTTGTTGCATAGACTCGGTTGTGTTATTACATAAATCTGTTCATTACAAGTGGCATAAGTAAGGGACCATTCCGAACCCAACGGTTTGAGGTCTTCCCTTGCGAGGGGTGAGTGCGGCCTTAAATCATTTTTCCAGTTCACACTGGGTGGCGACTCCATGTTATTTCTCCGGTTTAGCTCTCCCATGGGCTACTCTGTACTCCCGACTAGGCCGCGAGCCTGGAACACTATCGCCGATTTCTGTGTCCTACAATAACATATTTAGATTATTTCGCTTGAGAGAAACTGTCTTGAGGTATTATATCTTCGATATATGTGTCATGACTTACCATTATACATTGTATTCTGGGTTCTCCTAATAGCCGACTGACCATCACAATGTATACTAATTGCTAGCACAAGATTTGGCCAGTTTAAAATATCCTCCAAAATTTTTTGAATCCATGTCTGTCACAAGTAGGTTGGTTCTTATAAAGCATATTTTAACAAGTATACTAGTTTATTATTTCTCAACTCTTCCAGACCCTCAAAGATTTCCATGGCACCGATGCACTTGAATTATTAATATCTGATATCCAATTTACACCATTGTATCCTTCTAATATAGCCTGATATATTGTATATTGTAGTTTATAGTTCGTAATATTTCTTAAAGACCTTAAACTCTTACTATAACTTTCCAATAATTATATCCTGAATTGCTTGTATATCTACTCAGTTTATTTACAAACTTAGCTATATCAGGTCGTGTAAAATTGGTGAGGTACATCAGATTCCCAATCACCCTTGAGTACTCTAATTGTGTTATGTTCAGTCTAGTATTTTTTATAAATAAAGAGTTTGGTCCACATGAGTTTTAGCAATGCTAAGATCCTCTTTAATGTATTTCTTAAGTATTTTCCCAATATACTATGATTGAGATAATATGTATCCATCTGATGTCCTAGAAATCTGAATCCCCAATACGACATTAGCAACTCCTAAATATTTCATGTCAAATTTACTTAACAACATCGTCTTAGTATATGTAATCATTTCATAATTGCTATTGATTACTAGCATATCTTCTACATAAAAACATGTAATAATGTATCATTTATTTAGTATTTTTAGAATAGACACATTTATTTATCTTGAACCTACTTGACAATATTTATTTATCAAATTTCTCATATCATTGCTTTGATGCTCGTTTTAACCCATATAAAGATTTTAAAAATGTCATACTTATTTCTATTTTATGTATCTCAAGTTATATATAGATGCGATTGCTATTAACATTCTTATGGATGTGATCCTAATCATATGTGAATATATATCAAAGTAATCAAGGTATTTCTTTTATCTATACCCTTTGATGATAAATTTTGCCTTATACTTATCTATTGATCCATATGGTTTCACATTCCTTTTAAATATCCATATGTAGCCTAATGGCTTACATCCAATGGGAAGATTCACTAGCTTCAAGAGTGATTTTGCAATATGGACTTAATTTTGCTATTTATGGCTTCTTTCTATAACGGCTTCTGTGGAAGTTATGGCTTATTTATATCTTTGAGTTCATTTTCTAGCAAATAAGTTATAAAATCATATCAAATGAATTTGACATGTTCGCTCTATTGCTACGTCTATGTTCATTGCATGTTTTATCTGTAAGATCATGATTACTATTTAAAATAGTATAATTTTTTAAAGGATTTACTTGTTGTCCATCTCTATATGGAAATACCCCTTGAAAGAAAGATGCTGACGGAAACCACCGTATGATTGATTCCTAAGCAACCCCACATAAATTAGCAAACACCATGAACTGCGAATCACGATTTTATATGAATAAAACCCCTTCTAATATAAGATCGAACCTTAAAAACATCATTGAAAACTCTTTCTGAATAGTTGAAAGAAACCACGCTTGTAAAAGACGCCACAAAAGATACAACCCCTTTGAGTCGGGTGTTCAATTCAATTAATAAGGAAAATTCAATATCTCACACTCAAGCAAAAAGCAATGTACTTAATTTTAAAGTCTGATATATGGATTTTATTAATGCATAAAATAAATTTATATAGCAGGTCTTATAAAACCTTAATACAAATAGGAAAACGAAACAAATACTAGTCTAACCATGATAAATACCTCATACTTGTTGGACAATTATGACCCATAGCATCACTATTTGTAAAAGACATTGTGATTTTTGTACAAATTAACTATGTGACAAAGGAAATTGCTATTTTATCATTTTGTAATTAGATTACTTGAATATATAAATGATAAAAGTCTTTATGATTAGTTCTAAATTAATAAGATATGAGACAGTATCAATCCACGAAAGGTTTAATCATTAAATAACCTAGTCGTAGTATTATCTAGACTGGACATCGATAATGCGGAATAGGCTAGTATTACACTTGTGCGCGTTATGGAAGCATAACGGCATAGTTCTCATATATTTGGGTATTGGATACTCATGCAAGTGTAATATGATGAATGGTAAATCTATCACTATTTCCCACTCATTTAACCTAATATTTTGTATAGTTTCTTGCGTTTTGTGAATATTTTGATGTGTTTTGTATTATTTTTTAGATAAATAAAGTTTCAGGACACCCTGGAGGTGATTTGGGTCAAAACAGTGAAAAATGGACGAAAATGGCATTTTTGGTAATTTTCCGCGTCGCGACACCAAGACCTTCAGCGTCGCGATGCCTAACTTGCGCCGAACAGTGCTAATGTGCGCCGGGTCTACGTGTCAGAATCTGAGAAAAGTTTGACTTTGCTAACGTGCACCGTGACACGTGTCACCATCACAGCCGATCTGCTAACATGCATCGTGCCACGTGTCAGCATCCTACGTTGCAGACAATCACCATCGCCCGTGTGCCACGTGTCACTCCACGTCATTGCCACGTCATCAGCCACATCACCAGGTTGACCAAGTCAAACCGCCACCTCACCGCCACGTCATCATCAGCCAATCAAGAAGTGCCACGTGTCGCAATCCTACGGTGCCGACAATCTCTTTCCCATGTGTCGCCACATCATCGCCACATCAGCATCAATTATTGGCTATCTAATCCTTATCTGACACGTGGCGGATAAGAATCTAGCCGACCAATCAGAGCCGCCACGTGTCACAATAATTGAAGCCCAACCACTCGCCACGTGTCACCTTATCCATAATCTGCAATCGACGACCAGAGCGTGCCACGTCGATAGAGGCTGGCGTAGCGATGCCAAAGGCCTCAGCGTCGCGATGTCAGATGCCTATCCGCCCCTATAAATAGAGCTTCAAATTTCAGTTTTAGAGGCACCACTCTCTATCATCTCTTTGATGTAAAGAGAGGTTTTCTCTCTAGTTTCTTTTAGTTTTTAGTTTTGTAAATAATTTTAATTACGTTTTGTAAATATAGTAATTTATTTTTTTCTTTTTTACTTTTTACAGTTTTTACTATTTACCATGAGGAGGTAACTTCCCCAGCTAGGGTGAAAGGTAATTCTTTTACTGTTACTATTTAGATTAATCTCCCATAAAAATAATATATTCACTATTTCAAATATTGACTTAAAAAGGATACCGCCAGATTGGTCGGTTGGTAATTCATTTTAATCTGGTTTAAACCTGACTAATAAAGGATACCGCCAGATTGGTCGGTTGGTAATATTATCACAAGTTTATATATTATTTTATGGGAGATATCTAAAATAGTAAATAGTAAAAGTAATTCCTTTTACCTTAGCATTTTATTTTATTTTATTTTACTTTTCAGTATTTTTACTTTATGTCTTTTATTTTTAAGTTTTTACTAGCCCTAGTTATGTGTTAGTTATCTGGGGTTGTGATGAATTCTAATATCACCGGTTTATAAGGGGTTATTTTATAGTTTGGGTAATTTAAAGGTTTACTAATTAAGTCTTAAGCTTAATGCTTCTTGTTGTCTGATCACCAATAATTGATGTGGTAAATCTAAAATGACTAGACATAGGGATTTTAAGTTTCAGCCTTAGACTTAATAGCCCACGATCTTCCTTGAGGATAGATAACCCTTTAATAGATTTCCTTACAGGATAGACATATACCTGTCGGGCGGGGGTAGCCATAATTGGAACTTAAACTTAATGAATCCAGATAATTTGGTTGACATAGACATATGGTTCAATTGGGTTAAACTGGGTATTTGCGTCTGACCATCGACATAGGCTTTTGCATAATTTAGTGTTCCAGGTTAGTAAACTGGATTATTACACAAACATAAAATAATCACTTCATCTTTTAAAATATATTAGAATGATTCACAACCCTAGATCTTTTTGTCTTTTGTTATTTTCCTTAGTATTTTCTTTGTCTTTTTATTTATTTATTTATTTTGCAAAATTATAATCAACCAAATCAATCAAGCAATCATTCTCTTCACCCTCAATTAGATATTTATAAATAAATAGATTCAATAATTAATAACAACAGTAGGAATTAAGTCCTCGTGGGATCGATATTTTTATACTACTTGAACGATACGTGCGCTTACGTTATACGCGTGTGTTTACGCCAGTCATAATATGAGGTTCTGTTTACCGATGGTACGGGAACAGCTTCGCTCTGGATAGACCCATCGGAATCCCATTGGTAGTATGATTATGTGTCTCCCATTGGTAGTAAGACTATGTGTCTATGGGAATCCAAATCAGGGTAGGTGTATTTGGTCTTAACCTGAGACTTACATCGCTAATACTTGCGACAATCAATACGATTTGGTTTTGGTGGTCCGGGGCTTTAACAGGTTCTGTGTACGCCTTTTCTGGGTTTATTGAGAATCGTAGTGTATTGGGTGTGATGTCAAGATGGAAGTATCACTTCACTCATATGGAGATGATGATCACGCAGGGATACAGAACTGGTACTCTATTATGTTGCAACTATCGGGATAATATGACAAGGTCATGATTATCCGATTAAAGAGACTAGTTGCTAGTGATCCGATATATGCTTCGTACGGGGCATACACAATTCCAGCTCCAGGCCCAACATGTGACATCTGATGCTGGATCGTAATACGCAATACTTAGTATACTACGCCTGGTATAGATTATGTATTCCTTAAAAGAATATTTCTGAAGAATTGGGTAGGCACGGTGCTTTGCTAGAAGCCAACAATGTCTTGTAAATCGGTAAGAATGTGGTACCGGGTACGCACATGTTTGGATAGTCCGACGACCGGATTTACTACCAACATATCCAGGAATCTCATTGGGTCACTTCCCAAAGATTCACCGATGACGTTTGACTCGAACAGAATTAATATGGGATTAATTATGAGAGAAAGAAAATTAATCTGGGATTAATTACGGTAAGAATTTATCTGGGATAAAATTCGATTAGAAGAGAGAGAACGATTAATTTGGAATTAATTGATTAAATAATATATTCGTATATTAATTGAAATTAGATTTCTATGCGAAATTAAAATTGGATTTTAATTCGGACAAACGAATTAATTTAGAATTAATTCGGACAAACGAATTAATTTAGAATTAATTCGTAAGCGACTTCAATAATAATTTTGCTAGGCATAATTATTTAATTAAATTATATTTAATTATGTCGCAACAGATAATTGGTTAATTCGGAATTAAACGAACCCGAGCCCGAGCGAAGTCGCGTGTTGGATTGTTCGACTTAAATTCGGAATTTACAAATGGTGGGACCCACTTGACTTACATCACTAGTTTGACTAGTGATGGAAATGGTTAAAGGTTAAGTGTAAATCTAAGCTTGCTTGTTTTTCACTCAACCAAAGTCTAACACTATTTGTCATTTTTGGAATGACATTTTACCAACTTGATTTTTGGTAAATGGTAATTGAATTTTGGAAATCAATTACACAACACACAAATCAACTCTCTCCCTCTTACAAGCTGACCGGCGTAAACACACACGTATAACGCAAGCGCACGTATCGTTCAAGCAGTATAAAAATCGATCCCACGA
This sequence comes from Zanthoxylum bungeanum, assembly GCA_019454045.1. Classification (NCBI taxonomy): domain Eukaryota; kingdom Viridiplantae; phylum Streptophyta; class Magnoliopsida; order Sapindales; family Rutaceae; genus Zanthoxylum; species Zanthoxylum bungeanum. The sequence continues at coordinate 73,850 of SKCR01045233.1, read as the reverse complement.
GGACTTAATATCTAATCTATTAATTTTATAAGGTTAAATTATTACTAATATCTAACAGGTTAATTGATTGATTTGAAATGGTGACGATTCTAAATTTAAAAGCAAGTAAATAAAATTGTCGAAAATAGGTTTTAAGAAAATTCAATATTAAAAACTATCTAGGGTTGTGATTTCTTCCAATATCATTTTAAAGATGAAGTGGTTATCTTAAAGTTGGGTAATATATTGATTTATTAACCTGGAACACTAAATTTTATGTAAGCCTCTGTCGATGGTCAGACACAAATACCCAGTTTAACCCAATTGAACCATATGTCTATGTCAACCAAATTATCTGGATTCATTAAGTTTAAGTTCCAATTATGGCTACCCCCGCCCGACAGGTATATTCCTATCCTGTAAGGAAATCTATTAAAGGGTTATCTATCCTCAAGGAAGATCGTGGGCTATTGAGTCTAAGGCTGAAACCTAAAATCCCTATATCTAGTTCATTTTAGATTTACCAGATCAATTTTATTAATGGCCAGTTAATGAAAAAGTATTAAGTTTAAGACTCCATAAATAAATCTTTATATTACCCAAGCTATAATCTAACCCCTTATAAAACGGTTATATTAAAAGTCATCACAACCCCAGATAACTAATTTAGTTACAACACATAACTAGGTCTAGTAAAAACTTGAAAATAAAAGACATAAAGTAAAAATGCGGTAAAGTAAATACTGAAAAGTAAATTACAATAAAATAAAATGCTAAGGTAAAAGGAATTACTTTTACTACTACTAATTTAGATATCTCCCATAAAATAATATATAAACTTGTGATTCTTTTCCAACCAGCCATAAAGGCGGAACCAAAATTAAATTACCAACCGACCAATCTGGCGGTATCATTTATTAGTTAGGTTTAAACCAGATTACAATGAATTACCAACCGACCAATCTCGCGGTATCCTTTTTAAGTCAATATTTTAAATAGTGAATATATTATTTTGAATGGAGATTAATATAAATAGTAACAGTAAAATAATTACCTTTCACCTAGCTGGGGAAGTTACCTCCTCATGGTAAATAGTAAAAACTGTAAAAAGTAAAAAGTAAAAATTAATTACTATTATTACAAAACGTAATTAAAATTAATTACAAAACTAAAAAACTAAAAAACTAAAAATTAAAAGAAAGTAGAGAGAGAAACTCTCTCTTTAGATAGAATATAATAGAGAGAGTGGTGCCGTGAATTCTGAAATCTCGAGCTCAATTTATAGGCCTCGGTAGGCTTCCAGCGTCGCGCCTCCAGGGCCTTCAGCGTCGCTACGCCAGCTTTTGTCGACGTGGCAAGCTCTGGTTCGCCGGTTTGAAGATTCTGGATAAGCTGATAAGGTGACACGTGGCGAGGTGGTTGGGCTTCAATTATTATGACACGTGGCGGCTTCTGATTGGTCGATGAGATTCTTATCTGCCACGTGTCAGATACAGATTAGATACTCAATGATTGATACTGACGTGGCGGTGACGTGGCGGTGACGTGGGAAAGAGACTGTCGGCACCGTAGGATTGCGACACGTGGCACTTCCTGATTGGCTGATGATGATGTGGCACGACACGTGGCAATGTGGACTTGTTGACTTGTTGACGTAGCTGATGACATGGAGACACGTAGGATGCCACGTGGCACACATGGCGATGATGACTGTCGGCACCGTAGGATGCTGACACGTGCACGGCGCATGTTAGCAGATCGGCTGTGATGGTGACACGTGTCACGGTGCATTTTAGCAAAGTCAAACTTTTCTCAGATTCTGATTTGTGGACCCGGCGCACGTTAGCACTGTTCGGCGCATGTTAGACGTCGCAACGCGGAAGGTCTTGGTGTCGCGACGCGGGAATTTACTAAAATGACCTTTTTGTCCAATTTTCACTGTTTTGGCCCAAATCACCTCCAGAATGTCCTGAAACTTTATTTATCTACAAAATAACACAAAACACATCAAAATATTCACAAAACTCAAGAAACTATACAAAATATTAGGTTAAATGAGTGGGAAATAGTGATAGATTACCACTCATCACAAGCCAAAATTGTCGTGAACCTCTCCTTCTTGCTTAGAAATTTTGCTTCAAAATTTCTTCTTGCTAGCACATTCAAGGAGTCATTCAAGGTGTTAGGGAAACCAATCCTTGAGTTTGGAATACAAAGAAAAGGCTTGGAGCTCTTCTTCTTCATCAAAAGTTTTGAACTTTCAACATCCAACGAAACCGATCAATGTAAGTTTTTCCGCAACTTCTTTGAGTATTCACATGAAATCATGACTTAGAAGATCCTTGGCATGTTCTAGGAACCCAACATTGGTATCAGAGCCTTTTCTAAGCATTAAATGACTTTGGGGGTTTATATACTTTAATTTGAGTTTTTTATGTTTTGAGCATGATTTCTTCAAATTTATTGTTTGGATGAGCTTGGATGATGATGAATTAGATTTATGCATCTTAAAATTTGAGAAAAATTGATTGGATAAATTTTCCTCAATTTCCTTGCTAAAGCCGAAACATGAACCCTAGGAATATCATGGTGATTTTTTGATTTTAAACCATTGGATGTGTTTAATGCATAATAAGTATATTGATTGTTGATTTAATTAGATTGAAATCAAAATTGGATATAAATTGTGTCATATTACCGTGAGTTAAGAAGCATGAAATTGATTGATTTTGCTTCAATTGTGTTGGACATTAATTAAATAAATTAAAGCATGATTAATTAGATTAATTGGTATTTTGGAAATATTGATTTAACTAATTAATTAAGGCTATTACACTTTAATAAAAATTAATAGTGAAATTTAGAATTTTATATTAATTAAATTAATCTTTAATTTTGAATTGGGCTAATATTGTTGTATTTGGGCTTAATGGGTTTGGTTGGGTCAAGCTTGGTTTAGGACATTGGATTGAATCCAAATTGGGCCTAAAACCTAGGGGTGTTCGCGGTGCGGTTCGGGTCGTTTTTTCCTTCAAACCGCGCGTGTTGGCGGTTTGGGAAATTAGAAACCGAAACCGCAAATTTGATAAGGAAAACCGCGACGGTTCGGGTTGGCGGTTTGGGCGGTTCGGGTCGGCGGTTTGGATTATAAAACTTTTAAGAAAATTTTATGTGTTTTCACATTATAATTGAAGAGAAAAAATACATAATTTTCATTTATTCATGGTATATTGTCATATGATCATTAAATATCTTAGAATATATATTCCGATAATAATCAAATATAAATATAAAATAAATAAAAATGTATGTGTAAGAGACTAAGAGTGATCTAACAAGTGTTGGTTCAAATTATCGGAACCAAATATACAATAAATTCGTGATAGAGGTAGAAGGAACCATATTTCATTCTCATTTAAAGTGATCAAACTTTTGTGATTTATTTTTATTATATTCCCAGCTTTGGATGAATTAAAACCCTTTTTGAATGTTTTAGCAAAAGGGAAAGAATTTGATTCAAAATTCTGCATGAAAAATGAGATATTTTTATTTTTTAATGACCTTGGGAACTATTAATTTAAATGCCATAAGTTGAAGTAGCGGAAGCAATCTATATAAAATTATACACATATTAAATCTTTCTCAAAATCCATAATGTGAAATATTTGGTACATTATATCATTTTTTTTAATCTTTGGGAGCTGCTACTTCCACTAAAAATCCTCGTCATTTTCCTTAATATTGAATCCAAGTTATTCCTTCAAGAACACATATAGGAATAAGTAACATAGCATATCTTTTTTTTTAATTCCCACTTTCTTTCTCAAATAATATAACAAAATCTTACAACACAAAACACAGGTGTTATGTATGTGTGTATATATAGATAAAATAAGAAACACGTTTAAAAAAAAAAAAACAATAGTGGTGTTTGTTTTGTGGTCATTGATTTTGAAAACGTTTTAAGTCACGGTTCTTAACCTGTTAAGGCTAGGTACCATTAATTTTAAGGGAAACAGTCCTAGCCATTATAACAAAATCTTTCATATTCTAATTTGCGGTTTGGGCGGTTCGGTGTGGTTCGGCGTGGGTCAAAACCGCGCACCGACCCGAAATTTGCGGTTCGATTCAGTGCGGTTTGAAATCATTTTTAATAATTTTTCAAACCGCGTTGTTCGGTTCGGTTCGGTGCGGTTCGCGGTTTGACCCGAAACCGTGTTCACCCCTACTAAAACCATTCCATAAAATCCAAATATAATAATTGGACCTAATTGGCCAAAATTGATTATATGGCAAAGGGTGATTCCTTATTGGGCTTTGGTTGCCAAAGTCCATGCCTTAAGAATTAATTAAAAGCCCATTGGACTTTAATTAAATTGACATTGGATGTTTATTGGGTCTTTGAGACCCATTTAGATTGGATTTAGAATCTAAATCTAAAAGGTGCTAAAATAAGTGTTATTATTTAATTTGGAATTAAATTAGAATTAGTATTGAATACAAATTAAATTTGATTTAAAATTTAGTTCGATATAATTCAAGAATACGCACTTTGAGTACTTATTCTTAAATGAGTTGGACTCGCGCAAATCAAATCATTGTTTGAACATTGGATGATCATTAATTCAAAGATTAATTAATTGGATTACATTGATTGAATAACATGCTTCGTGTGAATACATGGATTTATTGTATGAATAATGTATATCAGATGGATATTAGAAGGGTGAGGGCAATTTTGGAAATTGTTGTAATAAATTTAGAATTTATTAAATTGGACCTGCATGTCCAGCCTTATATCTCTTGACTCTTTGTATTTCTCTTCTCACCAATTCCCCTCAATGTAAATGAGGTTTCTTTAATGTATTATGTAATTGGGTAGAAGTTAGAATAGTGCTAGCGGGAGAGAGGAAATGGAGAGATTTGTTCTAGGAACAATTTGTTAAATATCAATCCGCATATCATTATTATTTATTTCACGCCTTATTATGCTTTTAGAATGCATGCTTAAGGGTGTATGATGAGACCTAATCAAAGATAATAAATTGGTTGTCAATTTATACGAAAAACCATCAATACAATATTAAGCGATTTCCTTCCATTGAGTGGTTCTCTCTCAAGATCCAAGATTGGCATTGGTTTGTTGGCCAAAGTCAAGATCAATGTCCATTGCGGATGTGTTTGAACCACGAAAGCTTTGTTCCATGTCGCATATCTTGGGCAGTTGTGACTTGTTAGCCAAATTCAAGGTCACTTCTTGTTCATCGACATGGATTACGAAGCTTTCCCACTGTCAGTGGGTCCCGCTTAACTGGAATCATTAAGTTTGTTGAGCCAAAGCCAAGGCTTAGTTGATTCAGAGGAAAAGGTTAGGAAATATATTGGATATATTGACATATATATTGTATATATGTTTCGGACTTGGAGGTCCACCTACCGGATATAGGAATTGGATGAAATACAATTGATCTTAGAGATCTACCTAGTTAAATATCATACAGCTTATTGGCCAAAGTCAAGGTTGTCTGTTATTTAACGGGATCCTAGCCCACTAGGAAACTAGGTTTCCCGAGTACTCAACAGATGGTTAGAGGCTCGCCGAAAAATAGTGGGAGGCCAGTATTGAATTTACAATTTCGTTCAAATACTTGCCAAATACGCGCTTTCAAATTATTTTCGTCATTTTATATATTTATATTAGTTGGACTAATATTTTATTATTTTTCTTGTAACAGTTGAATTGTACTCAAAATCGTTAATTGAATAGTTAAACTATTGCAATTAAGATGGCTGGAAAGGTCAATGTTAGGGACATTATCATGGGCGAAAATGTCTTTAATGGTGCGAACTTTCCTGACTGTGATATGAACCTCAGGATTGTCCTGGGGGATGAGAGATTGCTCTATACGATAGAGAGACCTCTTGGGCCTAACCCCAGAATTGAGCAGCTGCTTGAGCTTGAGCTTTGGAAGACTCACAGTGATGACAACTCAACTACTCAATCTGTCATGCTTGCTGCAATGACCCCACAATTTCATCGTCAAAACAAGGGATTGGATCCCTACGAAATGATGTTGAAATTAAGGGACCTTCATCGATCTAACCTTAGATCGCAGAGGTACGAATTGTAGAAGAAGCTCTTTCGCTCTCGCATGTCAGAGGGTACATCTGTTGAGCACCATGTGTCGTAGATGATTACTGACATCGAACAGCTAGGACAGCTAGGTATAGTCTTCGAACTGAGACTTCCATTGATTTGATCTTACAGTCTCTTCTTGACAGTTTGAGCGGGTTCATCATGAACTATAATATGTTGAACCAAGAAAATACTCTTGGAGAGTTGATGAAAATGCTGAAAGAGGCAGAAAAAGAGCTTTTGAAGGGCAAAAAATATGAGGCACACTTCGCTTCGACATCTCAGAATGCCAAGGCTTGGCCGAAGGCTTCTGGAGGTATGAAGAAGAAGAAGAAGAAGAAGAAGAAGAAGAAGAAGAAGAAGAAGAAGAAGAGAAATGGTAAGTCCAAATCATCAAAGTCTTTTAGGAAGACAAATGATAAATCCCAAGATGTCTGCCTACAGTGTGGCAAATGGGGTCACTGGAAGCGTGACTGCCGTGAGTATAAGGCGCACATGAAGGAAGTGAAAGCGGGCAAGACATCAGCTCCATGTATGTTTGTTATTGAAATAAACATGTCTACATCTAGTTTTAAAAATTGGATTTTTGATTCTGGTTGTGGTACTTATATATGTACTGATGTGCAGGATCTTCAGATTAGTAGGAGACTGGCTACAGGAGAGATCGACCTCCGAGTTGGAAATTAGACTAGAGTCGTTGTTTTGGCTGTTGGGACCTACATTTTGGAACTGCCATCGGGGCATGTACTTAATTTATCAAACTGCTATTATGTACCTAGTTTGACTAGAAACATTATATATGTATCTTGTTTAACCCAATGTGGGTATACTTTTGTATTCAGAAACACAGGGTGTTTTTTTTTAAAAAAATGATTTTGAAATATGTAGTGCTGATGTTAATAATAGTCTTTATATTTTGAATATAAATCAATCTCAAGCATATAACATGACAAACAAAAGGCTTAAATTAAGTAACAAAGATGAAACTTATATGTGGCATTGTCGTCTGTGATATATTAACAAGACTCGTATATCCACACTTTCGAAGAGTGGATACTTGGATGGATTTGATCCAAATTCATATGACGTCTGCGAATCTTGTTTGTTAGGCAAAATGCCTAAAACACCTTTTAGCGGTAAATGTGCACGTGCCACCGAACTGTTAGCCCTCGTTCATAGTGACGTATGCGGGCCCATGTCTAGCCAGGCTAGAGGTGGATATGAATACTTCGTAACCTTTACGGATGATGCATCGCGTTATGGTTATATGTATCTTATGAGACACAAGTCAGAAACCTTTGAGAAATTCAAAGAGTTTCGACACGAAGTAGAAAAATAGACCGGGAAAAGTATTAAAACATTACGGTCAGACCGTGATGGAGAATACTTAAGCAATGAGTTTCTTAGTTACTTGAAAGAGTATAGTATTCTTTCACAGTGGACTCCTCCTTGGAACACCTCAATTAAACGGTGTGTCCGAACGGAGAAACCGAACTCTATGATGAGTCACACTTAGCTACCAAATTCCTTCTGGGGATATGCATTGAACAGTGCAATACTTATTTTGAATAAGGTTCTGTCAAAGTCTGTACAACAGACTCAATATGAAATATGGACAGGAAAGAAACCGGGTTTCTCATTCCTGAAGATTTGGGGATGCTGGGCATACGTTAAACGTTTGGATGGTACCAAACTTGAACCCAAATCGAATAAGTGCCTGTCTGTAGGTTATTCTAGGGAAACCAAAGGATATTACTTCTACCACCCAGAGAAAAAGGTATTTGTTGCTATACATGTGGTTTTCCTTGAAAAGAAATTCCTAAATGCAGTGGTAAGTGGGAGGAAAGTAGAACTCGATGAAAATCAGAGTGATACTGTTCCTAGCACCGACTCCCAAATGGAACACGAACAGTTCATCAGGGATGAGACTGTACCACAATCTTCTAATACACAAGAACCGCGTAGGTCGGAGAGAGTCAGAAAACAACCTGAGAGGTATGGGTTTCTGATCTCACCTCACGTAGATATTAATCTTATCGAGGATAATAAGCAGGCTACGTATGAGGAAGCGATACAAGATATCGACTCCGCTTTATGGCAAGAAGCCATGAAGTCCGAAATGGATTCCATGTACACCAACCAAGTTTGGACACTGGTTGATGCACCAGAAGACGTAAAGCCTATTGGTTGCAAATGGGTCTTCAAGAAGAAGACTGACATTGATGGCAACATACAAACGTACAAAGCTAGGCTTGTAGCGAAAGGGTATCGTCAACGACATGGTGTCGATTATGACGAAACTTTTTCACATATTGCCATGATTAAATCCATTCGGATAATGCTTGCTATTGTTGCATATTTCGATTATGAAATATAGCAGATGGACGTCAAAACCACTTTCCTTAACGGAAACCTTTTGGAGGATGTTTATATGTAACATCCTGACGGTTTTGTAGTACCAAAATATGCAAACAAAGTTTGCAAGTTAAATCGATCCATTTATGGATTGAAGCAAGCATCGCGTTCTTGGAACCAACATTTTGATGAGATAATAAAAGAATATGATTTCGTTCAAAACGAGGATGATCCTTGTGTATATAAGAAGGTTAGTGGGAGCGCACTGACATTCATTATCCTTTACGTAGATGATGTATTGCTTATTGGCAATGACATTCCCATGCTACAATTGGTGAAAGCTTGGCTTTCATTAAAATTCTTCATGAAAGATCTGGGAGAAGCAGCTTTTATTCTGGGAATAAGAATCTACCGGGATACATCTAGAAAGATGCTTGGACTCTCCCAGAGCTTGTACATTGATAAAGTGTTGAAGAGATTCAATATGGATCAGTCTAAGAGGGGACTGTTACCAGTGTCACATGGCGTCTCTCTATCTAAGGACACGTGTCCTAAAACTCAAGATGAGAGAGACAACATGAGTCAGATCCCGTTCGCTTCTGCAGTCGGATCGATCATGTATGCCATGATATGTACGTGACCTGATGTCTCGTATGCTTTGAGGATGTGTAGTCGCTATCAGGCGGATCAAGGTGATGGTCACTGGGTTGCAGTTAAGAACATCCTTAAGTATCTTAGACGAACTAAGGATGTTTTCTTAGTCTATGGAGATGGAGAACTTGAGGTAACTGGGTTTACCGATACAAGTTTCCAACCGATAAAGACGACTGTAAGTCACAATCCGGGTACATATTTTATTTGAACAACGGAGCAATGAGCTGAAAATCTTCCAAGCAAGAGATTGTTGCCGATTCAACAACAGAAGCGGAATATATCGCAGCAGCTGAGGCAGCAAAAGAGGCAGTTTGGATCCGTAAATTCCTAATTGGATTAGGAGTAGTTCCATTAGCAGCTAAGCATGTTCCTTTGTATTGTGACAATAACAGGGCTATAGCGCAGGCTAAGGAACCGCGGTCTCATCAATGATCCAAGCATGTACTTCTATGTTTCCATCTGATTCGTGAGATCATACATCGTGGCGATGTGAAGATCGAGAAGGTCGCATCAGATGACAACATTGCAGATCCGCTGACGAATGCTATTTCTCAGTAAAAGTTTGAGCGACATGTACATAGTTCAGGTGTTAGATACTTGAGTGATTGGCTATAGGCCAAGTGGGAGATTGTTGGACAAATATGACCCATAACATCACTATTTGTAAAAGACATTGTGGTTTTTGTACAAATTAACTATGTGACAAAGGAAATTTCTATTTTATCATTTTGTAATTAGATTACTTGAATATATAAATGATAAAAGTCCTTATGATTAGTTCCGGATTAATAAGATATGAGACAGTATCAATCAACGAAAGGTTTAATCATTAAATATCCCTAGTCGTAGTATTATCGAGACTGAACATCGATAATGCGGAATAAGCTAGTATTACTCTTGTGCGCGTTATAGAAGCATAACGGCATAGTTCTCATATATTTGGGTATTGGATACTCATGTAAGTGTAATAGGAGGTCCTGTTTACCGATGGTACGGGAACAGCTTCGCTCTGGATAGACCCCTCGGAATCCCATTGGTAGTATGACTATGTGTCTATGGGAATCCGAATCAGGGTCGATGTATTTGGTCTTAACCTGAGACTTGCATCGCTAATACTTGCGACAATCAATAGGCTTTGGTTTTGGTCGTCTGGGGCTTTAACAGGTTCCGTGTACGCCTTTTCTGGGTTTATTGAGAATCGTAGTGTATTGGGTGTGATGTCAAGATTGAAGTATCAATTCACTCATATGGAGATCATGATCACGCATGGATACATAACTGGTACTCTATTATGTTGCAACTATCGGGATAATATGACAAGGTCATGATTATCCGATTAAAGAGACTAGTTGCTAGTGATCCGATATATGCTTCGTACGGGGCAGACACAATTCCAGCCCCAGACCTAGTATATGACATCCGATGATGGATCGTAATACGTAATACTTAGTATACTACGCCTGGTATAGATTATGTATTCCTTAAAATAATATTTCTGGAGAATTGGGTAGGCACAGTACTTTGCTAGAAGCCAACCATGTCTTGTAAATCGGTAAGAATGTAGTATCGGGTACGCACGTGTTTGGATAGTCCGACGACCGGATTTACAGCCAACATATCCAGGAATCTCATGGGTCGCTTCCCAAAGATTCACAGATCACATTTGACTCGAACAGAATTAATATGGGATTAATTATGAGAGAAAGAAAATTAATCTAGGATTAATTACGGCAAGAATTTATCTGGGATAAAATTCGATTAGAAGAGAGAGAACGATTAATTTGGAATTAATTGATTAAATAATATATTCGATATATTAATTGAAATTAGATTTCAATGCGGAATTAAAATTGGATTTTAATTCGGACAAACGAATTAATTTAGAATTAATTCGTAAGCGATTTTAATAATAATTTTGCTAGGCATAATTATTTAATTAAATTATATTTAATTATGTCGCAACGGAAAATTGGTTAATTCGGAATTCAATGAACCCGAGCCCGAGCGAAGTTGCGTGTTGGATTGTTCGACTTAAATTCGGAATTTACAAGTGGTGGGACCCACTTGACTTACATCACTAGTTTGACTAGTTATGGAAGTGGTTAAAGGTTAAAGTGTAAATCTAAGCTTGCTTGTTTTTCACTCAACCAAAGTCCAACACTCTTTGTCATTTTTGGAATGACATTTTACCAACTTGATTTTTGGTAAATGGTAATTGAATTTTGGAAATCAATTACAAAACACAAAAATCAACTCTCTCCCTCTTACAAGCCAAAATTGTCGTGAACCTCTCCCTCTTGCTTAGAAATTTTGCTTCAAAATTTCTTCTTGCTAGCACATTCAAGAAGTCATTCAAGGTGTTAGGGAAACCAATCCTTGAGTTTGGAACACAAAGAAAAGGCTTGGAGCTCTTCTTCTTCATTAAAAGTTTTGAACTTTCAACATCCAACGAAACCGATCAATGTAAGTTTTTCCGCAACGATCCCGTTCGATTCTAGCATACTTCGGAAGGTTTATATGTGTTAGAAATAGCCCCCAACAGTCCTAAAACATTTGCAACAGGTCTGAGAATATTTCGGCACCCTTGGAAAGTCTCTACACTACCGAAACAACCCTGAAAACAGCCATGAACTCTTCTGTGCAGTTTGCGTAACCTCTAAGCAATTTTAGGTCTGATTTTATGAAACTAAATCAGCCATAAACCTGTCCCTAACGAGTCCTCTGCAACCTCAAATATTTTGAGCAAAAATCAGAACTCCAGTAGTCATGTTATTGCGCGATATGCATGTGTGCAGTGGGCTAACAAACTTCCCGGTGCCTTGAACTATAGGGAATGAGAGGATAGTGTTTCGCTCGCTCTTCTGAGCTATGTCTTGTCACCAGAAAGCTGAAGTGTGAGCTCTCTTCATCTCACAAAATAATTTCCTTAAACTCTTTAGCGAAAAATCATTGCACTGTCTTTGTTTCTTTGTACAGAATATGGAGGCTCAATGGAGGCTAAGGTTTTGTTATATCTCTTGTGTGTTTAATAAAAGAGAACTAGTTTCCCTTTTATACTTAGGGTTAAAGTTGTTTAGTTATAATCAAATTACACAAAATAACTTAGCCCTAATTTGCCTCCATTGGGCATGAATTCACACATTTTTTCATTTAATTTATTAAATGCTTAATATCAAATATTACGTATATATTTTGTAATCAAATTTCAAAATTATTTAATAAAATATTAAACAAATTAATTAATGTATTTTAAACTATTTAAATGAAATATTTGAATATCTCATGATAGAGTGCATTGAAATTTTATATTAAACTATTTAATATATAGTGCATGACTGTAATTTAAATAAATTATTAATCTCGTTAATAATTTATCATAATATATTGTTATGTATGTGAGATCATAATTAGACTTTTCAATTATTTTATGGCTCCCTATAGTGTATCGATTTAACATATGGACCAAATAGAACTACAGCTCTGAGCTCCAATAACGTCGGGATGTTGATTAAAAAACTTTAATCAATTATCTTGAATTATTAACTGGCTATTCCATTATAAACCTGAAGTTGAACAATCGTCACTGCATATATATTTTATATTGAATTATGTCGGCGTCCATAGATTTAATCACATCATGTAGATTGACCCTCTACTAGTATATTATAAATAGATTCGGGTCATAATATCTATTATATCCCTCTAATTTTTTCTTGTGCCTTAAGTATCATCAATTCTCTAATGAACAATTTATTCATAACTTTTATGAATTTTATCTTTCTATTCGTAATAGAAAGATTCGAGTACTTTAATCGTTCAAGTACTGAATCAACCCTTAAGGAAGATACTCATATACTTCTCGCAAAAAGTAGTGAATTTCATATTTATGTAAAACGTCTCTGTTACATACCAAACTATGCCCCTAAAGTACGTAGTTAGTGATTAGGATTGTTACTCCGATCTCACCTTTGTAAATTAAATGACATAGTTTGCCATGCAGAAGTTCATAGTAAGCTTAGGATTCAGATCAATTCATATATGATCATCTATTATACTGATATGAATTTCTTTGTTTAACGGATAGTAAAATAAATTCATTTCTTTCTTGGTTCAATCCTATATGATCGCCTCATATATGGTGCCTCCATTCTCATCTCACCACACAAACGATCTCGAATTAAGGTCGTCATACCATTATGGAATGGACTACAACTGTAGATAAACCACAAATAAAGTGTCTATCTTTGTTTGACCTCTCTAAACTATTTTGGATTACTAATTTCAGACTTAAATCCTCTTGTATTTGACACTCATACACTAAGTCTGAAAGTACATTAACAACCAAGGTTATACATGCTAATTTATAATATACGAGTTTTACAACAAATAGTTTGATAAATGAAAATTTCGTAGTTTATTTATTAATATAACTCTGTTTACATATTACATGATGCTCTATGGCATATATCCCTACAAGATGAATGTACCTTGAACTTTTTTTCTAATAAGCCCACTTGAAATGAATATACTCCATTAAACTTGACTATGGATTTGGCCAAGGCCTTTTGGACTAGGTCTTGCATTGTTTCGTCGATCTTGTTAGCATGTCGTCTTTTAATTAGTCCAATTGGAACTTGTAATTGATCAATCTTCTGGGCTACTCCTTTATATCATTACTTTTGGGAAAATACTGCAAAAGTGTGTCAGCGTGGGAAATCAACTTTTAAAAATTTTTTAATCCGGATAAATTAAAAGGTATCAAATACATCTAATTTATCCATATTTCACTTGTATCACTTACTAATATCAAATATTAAAGAGTGATTGCGCAAAAGGACTTAGGGCAAAATTTTCGGAAATATTTTTCGTGGTTACACGTTAACTGCTTATCCGTTCACCGGACCGACCGACCAGGATATCCTGATAGCCAGATCATTTTTGAAACCCGACCAGCCCACGGCTATAGTGACACATATACTGAAGCAGTGACAAAATTATGGTAATTTTCAAAATTATCATTTTATCTTTATTGTCGAAAATTCCCAAAACGCATTAGAGCAATTCCAAAAATTCTGAAAATTTTCATAAACACTGTATATACTGCTACAATGCTTCAAGTACTATAGTAATGGCCAAAAAGTAGTAATTTCACTAAATTATGATTTTGCCCCTGATGTGATTTTCAGGAAAATTCCTAAAACACTTCCAAAACAATGCTGAAAATTTTGACCACGTATTATCACACATCCAATTTCATCCACAACCCTCCAATTTACCAAATCAACACTTTTGAATTAATTACACAATTAATCATATTAATACCCTAACTAATTCAAAAGTCATGCAAATCCAAATCTTTCCTCACGAATTGAGAGTCAACCACTATAAAGTAACTCAAGAAAAATATTTGGTTTCAAAGGAGTGGCGCAAGTAACTCTAAAATGGAAATTTGGTGTCCAACACCCGAATTAGGCCTAATTACACTAATTAGTCTAATTAGTTTTACAAATGCAAATCTAGGCTAACTATTTTATTTTCTAGCATTCCATACACATCAAAAAAATATGGACTAAAGTTACATCTCATATATCTCATATATCTAACTAGGAACAAATTGTAAATGATTTACAACACAAAAGATAATGGAAATTAACTTAATTTCCTTGTAAGTCTTTGTTTAAGCTTCTAAGCAATCCATCCATGCTTCCAATTTGATGCTTGACTTAACCAAATTAAAAGCCCTATTTTTCCTCTCTTGAACCCTTTTCAAGCTTAGAAAAAATTTCCAAGCTCACAAAAATGGAGTCATGACCGAATTTCACATTATATAAAGAGAAATGTATTTTTGTCATTTCAACATTTTTTGATATTTGGCTAATATTAAGCAAGTTTCATTTAAATACATGACTAATCATTTACTGAGCATAAAACTTATCATATAAGCTTTAATTAAATAAATAATTAAGTAAGGAAAGGATGTTCAAAGTGTGAGTGTCCTACACATGCCACAAGATCACTAAGATGATTTGTTGTGTGAAAAATCAAAAAGAAGTTGCGGAAAAACTTAATTTGATCGGATGAGATTCAAAACTTTTCCATGGATTTGTTGAAGCTCCAAGCTTTGTAGAGTGTTTCCAACACTTGGGTGAATTTCCCTATCACCTTAATTGACTCCTTAAAGTGACAGCTTTGTAGAATTTTACAACAAAATTCCATGGGAGAGAAGGGAAGGTCACGATTTTGGAGAGATGGGAGAAGATGAATAGTGTATTTTTGATTTCCAAAATCTAATACAAAATGTTAACTTCCAAAGTTACTTAAGTGTGTTGTGTAAGTTAAATGAATTACATTTAATAAAGCCAACCACCTCCATAACATTTATGACTACTTGATGTAAGTCAAATATCAAGTTGACCTTGTCATATTATCCGATTAAATGATTTTTCCGTTGCGACGAAATTAAATTCAATTTAATTAAATAATAATGCCTAGCAAAATTATTACGGAAGTCGCTTAGGAATTAATTCCTAATTAATTCGTTCGCACGAATTAAAATCCAATTTTAATTTCGCATTGAAATCTAATTTCAATTAATATATCTAATATATTATTTTAGCCCAATTAAATAAAAATAAATAATAAAATCCAATTTCACTATTAAATTTACTTTGCCGATTAATTCCAAATTAATCACGTTCTCTCTTCTCGACGAATTTAATCCCAGATTAATTCTTTCTCTGATAATTAATCTCAGATTAATTCTTGCCATAATTAATCCCAGATTAATTTTCTCTCTCATAATTAATCCCAGATTAATTATGTTCAAGTCAAATGTCATCGGTGAATCTTTGGGAAGCGACCCAAGAGATCCCTGGATATGTTGGCAGTAATATGATCATCGGACTATCCGACTACGTGCGTACCTAGTACCACGTTCCTACCGATTTACAAGACATGGTTGGCTTCTAGCAAAGCATCATGCCTACCCAATTCTCCAGAAATATTCTTTTAAAGAATACATAATCTTTATCAGGCGTAGTATACATAGTATTACGTATTACGATCCAGTATCGGATGTCACATGCTAGGCCTGGGGCTGGAATTGTGTCTGCCCCATACGAAACATATATCGGATCACTAGCAACTAGTCTCTGTGATCGGATAATCATGACCTTGTCATATTATCCCGATTGTTGCAGCATTTAAGAGTACCAGTTCTGTATCCATGCGTGATCATCATCTCCATATGACTGAAGTGATACTTCCATCTTGACATCACACCCAATACATTAAGATTCTCAGTATACCCAGAAGAAGCGTACACAGGATTTGTTAAAGCCCCGGACGACCAAAACCAAAGTATACTGATTGTCGTAAGTATTAGCGAAGCAAGTCTCAGGTTAAGACCAAATACACCTACCCTTATTCGGATTCCCATAGACACATAGTCATACTACCAATGGGATTCCGAGGGGTCTATCCAGAGCGAAGCTGTTCCCGTACCATCGGTAAACAGAACCTCCTATCACACTTCCATAAGTATCTAATACTTAAATATATGAGAACTATGCCATTAAGCTTCCATAACGCGCACAAGTGCAATACTAGTCTATTCCACATTATCGATGTCCAGTCTCGATAATACTACGACTATGGATATTTAATGATTAAAACTTCGTGGATTAATACTGTCTCATATCTTATTAATCCGAAACTAATCATAAGAACTTTTATCAGTTATATATCCAAGTAATCCAATTACAAATCATAAAAGAGCAATTTCCTTTATCACATAGTTAATTTGTACAAAGAGTACCATATCTTTTACAAATAGTGATGTTATGGGTCATAATTGTCCAATAATCTCCCAGTTGGCCTATAGCCAATCACTCAAGTGTCCAACACCTGAACTATGTACGGGTCGCTCATGCTTATGCTGAGATATCGCTTTCGTTAGCGGATTCACAAGGTTATCATCTGATGCGATTTATTCGATCATCACATCGCCACGATGTATGATCTCACGAATGAGATAAAATCGTCGAAGTACATACTTGGATCGTTGATGAGACCGTAATTCTTTAGTTTGTGATGTAGCCTAGCTGAGCTGCTAACAGAACTACTCCTAATCTAATTAGGGATTTTATAGATCCAAAATGCTTCATCTGCTACCTCAGCTACATCAATATATTCCGTTTTGTTGTTGAATTGGAAACAGTATCTTGCTTGGAAGATTTCCATCTCACTGTTCTATTGTTCAACCAAAATACGTACCCTTATTGCGACTTACAATCGTCTTTATCGGTTTGGAAACTTGCAATGGTGAACCCAGTCACTTCAAGTTCTCATTCTCCATATAATAAAAGGCATCCTTAGTTCATCTAAGATACTCAATGATATTCTTTACATCAATCCAGTGATCATCACCTAGATCGGCCTGATTGTGACTTCATATGCTTAAAACATATGAGACACCAGGTCGTGTATATGTTTGTCACGGTACGAGTTCTCGGAGAGTGCCAACAACTTTTAGATCTATCCTAGTAGATCCTTATTCCTAGAATAAAGGTTGCATCTCCCAAGTATTCAATGGAGAATTTTTAATGAAAGCCAAGCTTTCACCGATTGTTAACATGAAAATGTTGTTTCCAAGAAATAATACATCATCAATGTATAGGACATCCAATGTCAGTGCGCTCCCACTAACCTTCTTATATGCACAAGAATCACCTTCGTTTTGAGTGAAACCATATTGTAAAATGATTTCATTGAAACGTTGGTTCCAAGAACATAATGCTTGCTTCAATCCATAAATGGATTGAATTAACTTGCAAACCTTGTTTGCATGTTTCGGCACGACAAAACCGTCAGGATATTGTAAACATCCTCCAAAAGGTTTCCGTTAAGGAAAGCGATTTTGGCGTTCAACTGCCATATTTCATTATGAAATATGCAGCAATCGCAAGTATTATCCGAATGGATTTAATCATGGCAACAGGTAAAAGGTTTCGTCGTAATCGACACCATGTTGATGACGATACCCTTTCGCTACAAGCCTAGCTTTGTACGTTGTATGTTTTCATCCATGTTTGTCTTCACCATGAAGGCTCATTTGCAACCAATAGGCACAATGCCTTCTGGTACATCAACCAGTGTCCAAACTTGGTTGTATACATGGAATCCATTTTAGACTTCATGGCACTTTGCCATAAATGGAGTCGATACCTCGTATCACTTCCTTATACGTAGCCGGTTCATTATCCTTAATAAGACTAATATCTACGTGAGGTGAGATTAGAAACCCATACCTCTTAGGTTGTTTTCTGACTCTCTCCTACCTACGCGGTTCTTTTGTATTATAAGATTGTGGTATAGATTCATAACTGATGAACTGTTCGTGTTCCGTTAAGGGATCGGTGCCAGGAACAGTATTACTCCGATTTTCATCGAGTTCTACTTTCTTCCCACTTACCACTGCATTTAGGTATTCCTCTTAGGAAAACCGCATGGAGAGCAACAAATATCTTTGTTCTCTTATGAGTTGTGGAATTAGTTTCCTTAGGATAACCAATTACAAATAGGCATTAATCCGATTTGGGTTTTAGTTTGGTACCATCCAAACGTTCAATTATATGCCCAGCATACCCAAATCTTCAGGAATGAGAAACCCAGTTCTTTCCCGTCCATATTTAATATGGAGTTTGTCAAACAAACTTTGGCGGAACCTTATTCAAAATAAGTATTGCATTGTTCAATAGTATCCCGTGAAGGAATTGTTGGACAGTTATTACCCATAGCATCACTATTTGTACAGATCATGGTGTTGTTGTACAAATTAACTATGTGACAAAGGAAATTGCTATTTTATCATTTGTAATTAGATTACCAAGATGTATAAATGATAGAAAGTCCATATGATTAGTTCTGGATTGATAAGATATGAGACAATATCAATCCATAAAGGTTTAATCATTAAATATCCCTAGTCGTAGTATTATCGAGATTGGACATCGATAATGCGGAATGGACTAGTATTACACTTGTGCGTGTTGTGGGAGCATAACAACATAGTTCTCATATATTTGGGTATATGATACTCATGCAAGTGTAGTAGGAGGTTGTGTTTTACCGATGGTACGGAAAACAGCTTCGCTCTGGATAGACCCCTCGGAATTCCATTGGTAGTATGACTATGTGTCTATGGAAGTCTGAATCAGGGAAGGTGAATTTGGTCTTAACCTAAGACGTGCACCGCTAATACTTGCGACAATCAATACACTTTGGTTTAGGTCGTCCAGGGCTTTAATCGGTTCTGTGTACGCCACTTCTGGGTATATTGAGAATCGTAGTGTATTGGGTGTGATGTTGAGATGGAAGTATCACTCCAGTCATAGTGGAGATGATGATCACGTAGGATACGGAACTCGTTCTCTTATATGCTACAACTATCGGGATATTATGACTAGGTCATGTCTATCCGATTATATAGACTAGTTACCAGAGATCCGATATGTGCTTGGTACGGAGCAGACACATTTCCAGCCCCAGGCCTTGCACGTGACATCTGATGCTGGATCGAAATACGCAATACTACGTATACTACGCCTGATATAGATCACATATTCCAGTAAGAATATTTCTGTAGAATTGGGTAGGCATGATGCTTTGCTAGAAGCCAACCATGTCTTGTAAATCGGTAAAAACGTAGTACTAGGTACGTACGTTTTCGGATAGTCCAACGACTGGATTTACTGCCAACATATCCGGGGATCTCATGGGTCGCTTCCCGAAGATTCACTGATGACGTATGACTCGCACTTTATTAATATGGGATTAATAGATGAGAGAGAAAATTCATCTGGGATTAATTACGGAGATATTTTATCTGGGATAGAATATTATTAAAGAGAGGGAACGATTAATTTGGAATTAATCGATAAATTAATATATTCGATATATTAAACGAAATTGGATTTCGAAGCGGAATTAAAATTAGATTTTAATTCGGGCAAATGAGTTAATTTAGAATTAATTCGTTAGCGACGTGAATAGTGATTTTGCTAGGCATAACTATTTAATTACGTCGCAACAGAAAATTCGTTAATTTGGAATTAGCGAACCCGAGCCCGAGAGTGTTTGCGGGCACACTCGCATTGCGAATTAAAGTGCGGCCCACAAGTCACATCAAGCGTCAAATCACTAATCAATCGATTGATGTGATGTCTAGTCACTTTGAGTGATGTGAAAACTTGTCATGAGTGATGTGAATAGTTAATGGATGTGGTTGTTGGCTTTAATGCCTTTTGACTTTTGGCAAGCAAAAAATTGGAAAATGAATTTTGAATTTCTAATTTGTGTATTAGATACACAATTTCTCCAACAACCAAACTTAACACATTATCTCTCTCATTCTCTCCTCTCTCACGCCCAAGGGGCATTTCTTCTTCAAAAATTTTGGTTTTGCCGATAATACAAGGAGAAGCAAAGGGAATTTTGTGGCAAAATTTCCAAGGTGCTAGCACACTTCTGGAGTCTTGCGAAGGTGATAGGGAAACCGACTTGTGAGCTTGGAATCACCATTCGAAAGCTTGTAGTATCCATGAAGGTGATGACCGAAATTTTGGAGGACAAAATAAGCCCACTACCGAGAGCTTCTAGGAGGAGCACAAGGATTTTGTTCGTCACATCGCACAACCGATCAATGTGAGTATGATTCCGCCATATTTCATTGTAGTATTCACACATGTTTGATGCTTGATTTGATCCTTGGGACCTAATAGAGACCCAACAGGAAATTGGTAGCTCAGTGCGACTCATTATTAACCTAACCATGTCCAACAAAGTCTTGTTTCTTCATTCGGACACACCACTCAATTGAGGTGTTCTGGGTAGAGTCCACTATGGAAGAATACCATACTCTTTCATGTAATCGAGAAACTTATTGCTCAAGTATTTTCCACTATGGTCCAACCGTAATGTCTTAATACTTTTCCCCGTCTGTTTTTCTACTTCGTGTCGAAACTCATTGATTATATCAAAAGTTTCGACTTGTGCTTCAGAAGATACATATAACCATAACTCGATGCAACATCCGTAAAGGTTACGGAGTATTTATATCCACTTCTTGCCTAGCTAGATATGGGCCCACTTACGTCACAATGAACAAGGGCTAACAGCTCGGTGGCACGTACACCATTTACCGCTAAAAGGCGTTTTAGGCATTTTAACTAATAAATAAGATTCGTAGACGTCATATGATTTAGGATCAAATCTGTCCATAGAATCCACTCTTCGAAAGTGTGGATATACGAGTCTTATTTAATGTGTCTCAGACAACAATGCCACAAATAAGTCTCATATGATTAATTCAGTTTGAGTCATTTGTTTGTCATGTTATATGTGTGAGATTTATTGACATTCGAAATATAAATATTGTTATTCACATCTAATGTGTATATCTCAATATCATCTTTATGAACAAAACACCCAGTGTTCTGGAACATAAAGGTATACCTGCAACGTGTTAAACTAGATATAGAGATAATGTTTCTAGTCAAACTAGGTACATTATAACAGTTTCCTAATTTAAGTACATGCCCAAAGGGCAGTTCTAAAACTTCGGTTCCCACAGCCAAAACAGCGACTCTCGTCCTGTTTTCGACTCATAGGTCGATCTCAACTGAAGCCAGTCTCCTGCTAATTATTATTATTATAGTCCAACTGTATAATCAACTATAAATCATTGGTTACATTCAAATGTAATGATTACTATAGTCCAACTATGTAACCAACTACAAATGTAGTAGTGTGTTGTACAGTCTAACTATTCAACAAAAGCAATATTAAATATTAGTCCAACTAATATATTTATAACAACGATAAATAAAAGAGCGCATATTGGCAAGTATTTAAACGAAATTACAAATTTAATACTTGCCTCACATTATTTTTCGGCGAGCCTCTAACCCTCTGTGGAGTACTCGGGAAACCTAGTTTCCTAGTGGGCTAGGATCCCGTTAAATAACACACAACCTTGACTTTGGCCAACAAGTTGTATGAAACTTAACTAGGTAGATCTCTAAGATCAATTGGATCTCATTCAATTCCTAGATCCAGTAGGTGGACCTCCAAGTCTGAAACATATATCCAATATATTTCCTAATATTTTCCTCTGAATCAACTAAGCCTTGGCTTTGGCTCAACAAACTTAATGATTCCACTTAAGCGGGACCCATTGACAGTGGGAAAGCTTCGTAATCCACGTCGATGAACTAGAAGTGACCTTGACTTTGTCCAACAAATCACAACCGCCCAAGACATGCTATATAGAACAAAGCTTTCGTGGTTCAAACACATCCGCGATGGACATTGATCTTGACTTTGGCCAAAAAACCAATGCCAATCTTGGATCTTGAGAGAGAACCACTCAATGGAAGGAAAAACGCTTAATATTTTATGAGGGTTTTTTCGCGTAAATTGGCATCCAATTTATTATCTTTGATTAGCTCTCATCATATACCCTTAAACATGAATTCTAAAAACATAATAAGGCGCGAATAAATTTAATAATGATATGCGGATGGATATATAACAAATTTGTTCCTAGAATAAATCTCTCAATTTCCTCTCTCCCGCTAGCACTATTCATACTTCTACCCAATTACATAATACATCAAAGAAACCTCATTTGCATTGAGGGGAATTTGTGAGAAGAGAAATACAAAGAGAATGAGATAATAGGCTGGACACGCAGGTCCAATTTAATAAATTCTAAATTTATTACAACAATTTCTAAAATTGCCCTCACCCTTCTAATATCCATCCGATATACATTATTCATACAATACATCCAAGTATTCACACATAGCATGTTATTCAATCAATCTAATCCAATTAATTAACCTTTGAATTAATGATCATCCAATGTTCAAACAACGATTTGATTTGCTCGAGTCCAACTCGTTTAAGAATAAATACTCAAAGTACATATTCTTGAATTATATCAAACTACAATTTTAAATCCAATTTAAATTGTATCCAATACTAATTCATATTTAATTCCATATTAAATAATTACACTTTTAATAGTGCATTTTAGACTTGGATTCCAAATCCAATCCTAATGGGTCTAAAAGGCCCAATTAGTATCCAATATTATTCAATTAAAGTCCAATGGGCTTTCAATTAATTCTTAAGGCCATGGCTTTGGCAATTATGGATCAAACCCAAGATGCCAAGGCCCAAAAGGAATCACCCTTTGACCAAAATCAATTTTGGCCCATTAGGCCCAACTAAATTATTAAAGGCCCAAAAGTTATATTTGGACTTTATGGAAATGGTTTTAGGCCCAATTGGATCCAACACAATTATCATAAACCAAACTTGGCCCAACCAAGCCCATTAAGCCCAATTACAACAATTAAATTAATACATTTTTCAAATTACATATTAATTCAATTCAAGTGTAATTAACATAATTAATCAACTAATCTAATGTTTCCAAAACAGTAATTAAATCAATTAATCATGCTCATTAATTCCAATTCATGTCCAACATAAATTGAAGCAAAAAAATTTATTCCAACATGCTACATCCCACGGCAATTACATGAAATAACATCCAATTTTGATTTCAATCCAATTAAAACAAAAATCAATATTCATTTCATGCTTTTAACAAATCCAATTGTCAAAATTCAAAAATCACCATGAGTATTATAAAGGGTTCCATTCGGCCATGGCTAAAGAATTGGGGATTTTTGATCCAATCAATTTTTCTCAATTCTATTGATGCACAAATCCAATTCAGCATCATCCAACCACAACCAAACAACCAATTTAGGAAAATCAAGCTCCAAGCAAAAAATCCCAAATAAAGTCCATAAACCCAAAATTTCAAATCAAGCTTAGGATGACTCTAGAAACCCTTGTGAGTGTCCTACACATGCCACAAGATCACTAAGATGATGTTGTTGTGTGAAAAATCAAAGACAAGTTGCGGAAAAACTTACTTTGATCGGATGAGATTCAAAACGTTTCCATGGATTTGTTGAAGCTCCAAGCTTTGTAGAGTGTTTCCAACACTTGGGGTGAGTTTTCCTATCACCTTAATTGACTCCTTAAAGTGCTACCTTTGTAGAATTTTGCAACAAAATTCCATGGGAGAGAAAGGAAGGTCATGGTTTTGGAGAGATGGGAGAAGATGAATAGTGTATTTTTGATTTCCAAAATCTAATACAAAATGTTGACTTCCAAAGTTACTTAAGTGTGTTGTTTAAGTTAAATGAATTACATTTAATAAAGCCAACCACCTCCATCACACTTATGACTACTTTATGTAAGTCAAATGTCAAGTTGATGTAAGTTGGTGGGCCCCACTTAAAATTCAAAATTCAAGTGGGTTTGCTTAACACACTTCGGGCTCGGGTTCGTTTAATCCGATTAAACGAATTTTCCGTTGCGACATAATTAAATCCAATTAATTAAATAATAATGCCTAGCAAAATTATTACGGAAGTCGGTTACGAATTAATTCCAAATTAATTTGTTCGCACGAATTAAAATCCAATTTTAATTTCGCATTGAAATCTAATTTCAATTAATATATCTAATATATTAGTTTAGCCCAATTAAATAAAAATAAATAATAAAATCTAATTTCACTATTAAATTTACTTTACCGATTAATTCAAAATTAATCGCGTTCTCTCTTCTCGACGAATTTAATCCCAGATTAATTCTTTCTCTGATAATTAATCCCAGATTAATTTTCTCTCTCATAATTAATCTCAGATTAATTATGTTCGAGTAAAATGTCATCGGTGAATCTTTGGGAAGCAACCCAAGAGATCCATGGATATGTTGGTAGTAAATATGGTCATCGGACTATCCGAATACGTGCGTACCTAGTACCACGTTCCTACTGATTTACAAGACATGGTTGGCTTCTAGCAAAACATCGTGCCTACCCAATTCTCCAGAAATATTCTTTTAAGGAATACATAATCTTTATCAGGCGTAGTGTACATAGTATTACATATTACGATCCAGTATCGGATGTCACATGCTAGGCCTAGGGCTCGAATTGTGTCTGCCACATACGAAACATATATCGGATCACTAGCAATTAGTCTCTGTAATTGGATATTCATGACATTGACATATTATCCCGATAGCTGCAGCATTTAAGAGTACTAGTTCTGTATCCCTGCGTGATCATCATCTCTATATGACTGAAGTGATACTTCCATCTTGACAACACACTACGATTCTTAGTATACCCAGAAGAGGCGTACACAGGACCTGTTAAAGCCCCGGACGACCAAAACCAAAGTATACTGATTGTCGCAAGTATTAGCGATGCAAGTCTCAGGTTAAGACCAAATACACCTACCCTGATTCGGATTCCCATAGACACATAGTCATACTACCAATGAGATTCTGAGGGGTCTATCCAGAGCGAAACTGTTCCCGTACCATCGGTAAACAGAACCTCCTATCACACTTGCATAAGTATCCAATACTTAAATATATGAGAACTATGTCGTTAAGCTTCCATAACGCGCACAAGTGCAATACTAGTCTATTCCGCATTATCGATGTCCAGTCTCGATAATACTACGACTATGAATATTTAATGATTAAACCTTTCGTGGATTAATATTGTCTCATATCTTATTAATCCGAAACTAATCATAAGGACTTTTATCATTTATATATCCAAGTAATCCAATTACAAATGATAAAAGATCAATTTCCTTTGTCACATAGTTAATTTGTACAAAGAACATCATGTCTTTTACAAATAGTGATGCTATGGGTCATAATTGTCCAACACCAAGAATATTATTTAATAAATAATTATTAAATTAATTAACCTTTAATTAATTAAATGATTATTTATTTGACATGTGTCAAAATTCTAATGTGTATTTAATCAAATTATTTATCTTGTACAAAACACATTAAATATAAAAATTCCCTGACATATATAACATTACGAATAATTCATATTATTCAAATTAATTTCCCTTGTGCTCTATGCATTTACTTTATTGTGGTACTCTCTAGGTGCAGGTATATTTGTCACAGAATACATTATCTGTCCATAATTTACCTACTCACAAATTATGACGGCAACAGATAACCATTTTGAACCATACAAGTCAAGTTATGATGATATCTTATAGTCCCTTTATCATCAACTATCTGAATTTTACTGGAGACATAGATGATAATGTCAAATCTCCACTATGTATATATCATATATATGTGTCGTGACAAATTCGTGATCTCTCAATCAACATTTGAAACTCGTTACAAAAGTGTATCGCGACCACTGATTTTAAAGTTCACGAAATGGATGTCTAAATCCCGTACACTGGACTGACGGATCCTCACTGGATACATCACATGATATCATGAGTAATAGTCCATACCCAATAAACATGCGGATGTCTGGCTTAGAAAGACCAGTGACATGATTGTTGTTAAAGTGTGGAGGATCACTCTTACATCCATGTGGTATCTTAAATAAAAGGACTTGATGTGCAACTCGAATCTGAAACATTCCTATTGATGTTGGTATGCCATCAATTAGGATTCTTTCGGTGAGTCGATCAGTGCTTATAAAATAAATAACTACATTTCTATACAAGTCTACCAAGGCTCATGGTTCATTAGGATAAATCATCGGACCAAGTCTCGATATACGATATGTACTGGTCCCGTGTCAGTAAATCTCGATCAAAAACTTTTAGTTGAGAATATACCTCTAGTAGTGACACCTCCCAATATCAATTACAAGCTTCATTGTAACTACATACTACTTTATATATTCTCGGGTCTTTATTTAAAATATACATCTTGAAACCTTATTTAGTTTCAATCCTAATCTAAAATAGATCGAATATGTATATAAAAGACATGAGGTGCTACCATAAAATAGGTAATATAATTGAAAAAATGATTGTTTTTATTCATGAATCGGTCTTAAATATGATACGGATTGGCGCTCAGAGCATCAACCCCGACATATTTCCCATTCGAAATGATTCATCCTTGAATTAGAACCTATATTAAAGAAAGATAAATCAGCAATATTGAAAGTAGCAGTAATATTATACTCACTAGGAAGATCTAGTTTGTAAGCGTTGTTGTTTATGAGCTCCAATACTTGAAATGGTCAATCTTATCTTAATTATAACTTAGACTCTCGATGTGCGAGAACCTCTCATTATGTATATGTACCCAAACCCAATAACCAAGTTCAAATACTACATGCCTTATACTTTTGTTTACATGAGATGTAAATTTCTTATTCATTTTCTCAATATACTGATTTGCTCTCTCATGTATAGATTTAACCAACTCTATTTTTCTCTTACCATTCAAACCCATCTTGTCATCAACAGGTAAAGGTAACAAATCCATTGGTGTTAGTGGGTTAAAAACATAAATAATTTAAACGAAGAGTAGCCAGTAGAAGAATACACACTATAATTACAAGCAAATTCAATAAATGGTATACATTTTTCTCAAGATTTCAAATTCTTAATGATAATAATATGTAAAAATTGTGTTAAAGTTTGATTTACCACTTCAATTATATCACCAGTCTGGGGGTGATAGGTAATAGAATACAAAAGCTTTGTACCCAACTTACCCTATAAAACCTTCCAAAAATGGTTAATGAACTTAATATCTTTATCAGAAACAATACTCATAAGTAACTAATGGAGTAGTACTATCTCCTTAAAGAATAAATTAGCAATGACTGTGGCGTCATCAGTTTTATGACATGCAATGAAGTGTGCCATTTTACTAAATCTATCAACCACAACAAATATTGAATCTATCCCTTTTTTCGAGGAAAGCCCAAAAATAAGTCTATTGAAATATCAATCCATGATTCATTAAGTACGGACAATAGTGTGTATAACCAATGAGGATCACTCTAGAAATATTCTTTTTATATGTAATGCATATGTCACAAGTCCTCATGATGTCTCTTTTCATTTTAGGTCAATAAAAATATTCATGCAATACCTCTAAGGTTTTACTAATTCCAAAGTGACCAATCAAACCACCTCCATGTGTTTTCGTTAACTTAAAAATCTCGTATAGAACAAGCAGAAATGTGCAATTTATTCTCCCTAAATAAATAACCTTCATGTTGATAAAATTTAC
Organism: Zanthoxylum bungeanum; assembly: GCA_019454045.1. Taxonomy (NCBI): domain Eukaryota; kingdom Viridiplantae; phylum Streptophyta; class Magnoliopsida; order Sapindales; family Rutaceae; genus Zanthoxylum; species Zanthoxylum bungeanum. Next base: position 45,538 of record SKCR01045233.1, on the reverse strand, counting down.
CAAATGTGAATTTATAACATACATCATAAACAAAAGAAAAATTAGAATCACATGTATATAGTTTTTTGATAAACTCAAAACCCAACATTTGAGCATTCATCTAAGTAAATGAAACATACATATGTGATAAAGCATCTGTCACTATGTGCCCATCACCATGTTTATATTAGATCACATATGGAAAAGTCTCCATAAACTTCATCCAACATGCATGACGCTTATTCAACATACCTTGTCCTTTGAAGTGCTTTAGCGACTCATGATCGGTATGAATGATAAATGTTTTAGGCCAAAGATAATAATGTAAAGTCTCCAATGATCTCACCAATGCATACAACTCCTTATTATAAATAGAATAATGCAATATTGCCCCATTCAATTTCTCACTGAAGTATGCAATGTGCTTCTTCTTTACATTAGTACTACTCCAATGCCTATGCCTGACGCATCACAATCAATCAGAAATATCGATTCAAAGTTAGGTAATGCCAGCATGGGTGCATGACTTCTCATTTAAGCACTAGAATGTGCGTTCTTTCTGTTCCCCCCATTTGAATCACACTGTCATTTTCGCAACCTTTATCAGTGGTGCAGCTATGCTACTGATGTCTTTTACAATTATCCTATAAAAACTTGACAAACCTTGAAAGCTCATTACTTCAGAAACCGTCTTAGGCTTTTAGTGGAATAACGTAAAGTTAATAATTAAGAATATTTAATAAAGAGTTTTAATCAATATGCTAGGATTATTGGAGTTCAGAGCTCAGGTGTAACATCCCTGTTTCGAAGATGCTACCGAGAGGGGATAGTAGTACTAACCCCACAAGCCTTTGACTTTCCGACTATATACTTCACTATTAAACCATCTGAATGTAAAGTCATGCACATGGACCACAGCCCAACTCAACAACATAAAATACTTTTATTACTCATAACTGTGTAATCAAATATACTTCTCTTTTACAACACTTTAATGGACACTTATAATGACTTATACAACACTAACGTATGCATGCAACTTTACTTTGACTCTGACTGGACTCTTATGCTCTCTGACTCTGAACTGGTGGACTTCAAATCCTAGTGACTGCATTAGTATCCGTTCTCCGAGCTCGTCCTCCACGAGAACCTGCTACCAAAGAAAACTGGGGGTGGGGGGTTAGATCGCTATTCGATCTAATTGAGTGGACAAGAAACTGAAATACTCAAATTAAAACATTATGTTTGTAAAACTAAAGTTTCAGAAAAACACTTCATATGAAATCGCTTTTCTGAAAACTCCTTCTGAAATCTCTTTATCAAAACTTTTCTTTCTGAAAACTTCTTTTGAAATACTAGTTTCTGTAAGCTATTTCTAAAATCTGGTTTCTGAAAACTTCATTTCTGAAAACCTGATAAATGTGCTGCTCTGTATCTGAAAATCTTGACGTATGAGGGCATTACGTATCGCCGTCCCCTCATACGTCTAACAGTAGTCAGTAGTCCAAATCCATGACTTTGGGACGTTACGTATCGATGTCCCCCAAAGCATGCCACTACTGTCTCTGAAACTTGTGGTTTTGGGGTGTTACATATCGTCGTCCCCCAAGCCATAAACTAGAACTGGGGGTGCGGATCGATGCTACCACCCAAGCTTTGAAACTAGGATCTAGGGGCATCTGTCATCCCTAGTCCTGAACTAGGATCTGGGGGCGTTACGTATCGCCGTCCCCCCAATCTGCTACATGTGCACATGTCATTGTCCGTCAATTCCATGTTGTCTCAAGTTACATACTGGGGTGAGTTTTTCTCTCATGCCCTGAAAAACCATAAAGTCATGCTTTAAAAACTTTTCTATCTAAAACATAACTTAAAATATAAATTTCATGAAATATATGTGATAAAAGAAATCTAACGCCCTAAATCGGAAAAAGATAAGTCTGATATCAACACTTAATAAATAAAACCAGTTTAAGAAAGAAGGTCCACTCACTATTTTGGAGTCTGGCCGAAGCTATTCCGCTTCATCGAAGGAGATTGCAACTCTTGCAATGCTCTATAAATGGTGATTTGGTTAGATTACAAGTCACGAAATGAATTTCGAAACTAGGCTAAGCTTCCTCAATCTAAATCTGTGATATAGTTACTTGGTATAAAATTACTAGTACTGAGATGTAACGTGCGTATACGAATTGATACGAGACCATAAGGGTGGTCTCTAACATGCTAGGATGGATCTGGTATGGTTTAAAATTTTTTTGGGGTAAATTTTCATCCTCGCGTCGCGACGCCGTTCAGGGCGCCTCGCTACGCACTTCAACCAGAATTATGCCATCATTTCTTCTTTCGCGTCACGACGCACAGCTCCTCAGAGTCGCGACGCGACCTGGTTTTCCAATTTTCAGATTTGCTTCTCCAAGTTCATCCAATGTCCAAAACTTCATTTTACACTTTGTACAAACTCCTCCATATCAACAACCAATACTCAATACATCAATAACACTCAATTTCACATACACTAAACCACTCACTAATCCCAGAACTCCTTAACCCATTTTAACACATTAATCTCATATCCTTAACTAACCCCAAGCTTTGGAGTTTCAATCAAATCTCACACAAATTATGCTATTAAAACAATTTCCAACATACTTCTTTCAACCTTAAATCATTAAAATCCACAATCTAAAATTTTGTGTTAAAGGCCCTTACCTCATCTCTTGTTGTTTCTTTTCCTCTTGTAGAGTTTCATGAATGCCAACCTATTTGCTTCTTCTTTCCTCTCTCTTTCTTCTTTTCCTCTTTCCTTCTCTTCTTCTTTTCCTCCTCTTCCTCCTAACGTCTTCTTCTTTTCTTTCTTCTTTTATGTTTCCAATTGTGAATTTGGTGAATAGTGTCTCATTTATATACTAGGGCCTCTTGGATATTTGGAAATATGAAGAAAAATGTAGAAGTGTGTAGAAAGTTTGACATTGTCACAATTTGACCCGAAATTACTATTCACCTGAATTTTTGACTTGCATTTCGGACCCATCTCTGTTCCGAATTTGCACAAATGTTCAACATGGAAATTATAGGTCTCGATCTCATATTTCTGACGATATAAAATTCATAAAAATCGGAGTTCATATGAAAATGTTACGCCCCGAATACCACGGGCTGTCTAAAGGGAACTCTGTACAGTCTCGTCCCGGGACGTCGAGGAATTTACCGATTGCCCCCAAAGCCGTTCCATGAGTATTTTTGAGTCTCAACATAATTTATTTTATGTGCCTTTGTCCCGTACGTAACAGTACCACTGTATGCAGTAGTAAAAACTACCGGTCGTTACAACAGGTTCATTTGGTCACTGTGTTAGCTCGTTACACTAGATGAATCCATATAATAATTGTATAGTCTAATTAATAATTCACTTGTAAAATTAAATAATTGTAAATTATTTACTTTATATAGTAAATTAATAATTACCATATATTAAAATGTCTAATATATAGTTTTCATATTAATGATTATTACATAATCATTTAATAATTAATTTGTTCAAAATTTGAATTAAATTATTTAATTCAAAATAATTTAATGATATTAAGATATTAATTATATTTCCTTGAATTTATTTCAAAGATATGATAGGATATTTGATATTTTATTAAAAATTATATAAATTTTGAAATTACAAAATAAACCCTTGGTCGAATTTCACATAGATTAGGGGAGGGTTATTTTTTATTTTTCACAAATCATGTTTAACCTAAACCCTAGCTTATAAAGGAAAAATTCCTTTGTTTAATTAATCTAATCACACATTTTCTAAAGAGTTAGAAAAGGAGGCAATGAGTAATGGAAGACCGAGTGGTGTCACGACACACTCCTATTGTGATATTTTATATCATACCGCAAGTGTACGGTGTCAAGTTTTAGTATAAATGAGTTTAGAGTGTCGAACCCACAATGATTACGTTAACTCGCACTAAATACTACAATTGATAATCCTAACTTTATTTAGAAGATAAATATTAAAGATTTTATTAAATAAATAAAATATGAATTAATTAGATAGGAGGAACTAATACGATAGAGATTCTAGAGTCCGATTTCACCTAGATGTCGCCTATGTATTTTTCATGCTAATTAATCTTTGTTCAGTTATATTGTTTATAAGTCAAGACTCTGAAATTATCCACTCCCTCTCTCCAGTGCCGAGTGAAAATATCATCAACTACAGACTTCGATATCTCTATACAAATCTAGTAGTTAACAACTCGTTACGCTTTGTGATTCTATGTTAACGACTTCAAATGAACTACAGATTCTCTCGAACTCTATAAAATCCTAGGTCATATTCTCTAGATCTATTCAAAATCTCCTCTATAGAGTGATAGATTCTAAACATTCATGATCTTCAATTATGGCCAACAATCAAGAAGCATTAAACTCAAAAGAATATAAATAACTCAATAAAATTTCATAACAAAATCGACAATTAAAATAAAGGCTCCAGCATCAGTTACATCATTCTCCAGAATTAAGGAGTTAGTTCATGACTAAAGATAAAAACAATGATAAACAAGTCATGAATCTAATGGAAATCATTAGAGTTCAAAGAAAGAAACAAGAAGATAAAACCCGAATTGAATCTTTTCCTCTTCGGACGTCACCGCTTTGTCTCCTCTTGTCGCTCTTCAATCCTCCTCATTGGATCTCTCTAAAATATGTATTTTGGTATTTTGTGATGTGTATTAGCCTCCCTTTTAAGTTTGGACGAACTAATCTATTTATAATAGAGCTTTGGAATCATTGGGTATCTTAAAACCCTAAAAATCACGTGTTAGGTACGTATTAACCCGCAACGCCTGGACATGGCGCCGCAGCTCCAATCTCTCGGGAATGTGTATGGGATCATGAGGCTTGCAGGCTTCGCGACGCTGGGATTGGGCACGTGGTGCCCTTCTTTCTGGAAAGTGTATGGAGCTTGTGAGGCGTCGCGGCGCCTGGTGATTGGCGCCATGGCGCCAGTGCAATTTTTCCACTGGTGCTCGCGTTTTGGTTCTGTGCTCCTTTGCGCGTCCGATGCTTTCGAGAGTTCCCGAAACACTCGTATTTACTCTATTATTGATGTTTTAATGCTTCCTACAATTATGACATAAAAGAAACTAAAAATACATTAAATGACTCGAAACATAACAAAATAGTAAGCTAAGAATGCCATAATAAGTGGGTATAAACCGCACTTATCAAACACCCCCAAACTTAAGATTTTGCTAGTCCCGAGCAAAAGACAAAATAAAAACTAAATACAAATTAACAAATAAAAATTACTAAATTAATTAAGCCACTTTCGTAGGGATCACGATTGCATTTAGCGTATGCAACAAGCCTTTAAACCCCTAGGCGGCCCTAGTGGACGAGTTATAGTCTCGTGAGGGCTTACATCGACGATACCCACAAACGTCATTCACACACAATCATGCAAAAATATAAAACAAATAAAAAGCAACTAAAATAATCTCGATAGTTATGCATAAAATTGTCCTCAAATAGTACTTATCAATGAAATGAGAGAACCTTCAAAGTATGCAATTGCGACTCAAATCTAAGTTCTTGAATAAATTATCTAAGCCAGACTCACAGTGTGTGTGTGTGTAGGTTTATTTACAGCTCGACTCATAAGTAAGCTAACTTGATGATTTCGTCTCAAAAATTGAGATCCGATGGGTCAAACCAACCTAGATATCTCAAATTTATTCTACATTTGCCTTTCTTTGCTCCGCATGGTATGATTTTTCATCTTTTTTTTTTCAATTTTTTTTTTCTTTTTTTCTTTTCATCATTTTTTCTTCTTCAACACATCTACCCTTTAAGGTAGTATTTCTCCTCATGGTTGTCCTAACACTCGCCCATGGGTAGCTTCACACTTATCGGTTATAGGTGGTTTACTTCTTTTTTTTTCATTTTCTTTTTCTTATCATACCATAAATCATAATACTTGCATATTGAGATAGATATCTAAGCAAACGGTCATTCATCGGCAAATAATTTCTTCAACTAAATACTTTGTCAACTACTTAAGTTCTTACTGCTAAAAACCTGTTATTAAGTGCTTATGAGTCTAACCTAGATCATCTACTCAATGCATTAGATAAAAATCAATTGGGACTTATCGTTTCTAAAATTTCATCAAAAGCAATCAAAATTCATCATTAGACTTATGTTTTACTATCAAAGACATAAAAACAAAAATAATTAATTTAATTTTTTTTTTAATTTTGAATAAATAAATAAATGACAGTAAGGAAAACACGCACACACCCCCAAACTTAAAACTTGCATTATTTTCAATGAAAGATAAATATAAAGAAACTAGATTAAGGAACAACACTACCGTGCATGGAGTTGATCAGGCTCATGCTGGTCAGAATTTGGTTGTGCGGGCTTTGTGTGTCTCGAGCTAACTGCATAAATAGCATGTAAATTAATAAATAAATAATAGCACACAATAATAATTAAAAATAAAAATAAAAATAAAAACAAATAAATGTAAGGGTTGCCTCCCCGCTAGCGCTAAGTTTAACGTCTTCAGCCAGACGCAACCACCCAATTGATCATGGTGGCTTCTTCTTTAGTATCCACCGGCTATTGTAATATGAAAAAGATAAATTGGCATGCTGTGGCAGTTTATCCATGGATGGTCTTCCATGGTCTACTGATCTTGGACTGCATATTTGGCAAAATTGACTCGACCTCCTTTTTAACCTTCCAGGGATCATCTCCAAGTGAGCACTGACCCTTCTTTTCCTCTTTTTACGGTGCTTTGGGAGTGGTTTCAGGTCTAGCTGTGGAGAATCTTCCTTTATGCATGGTTGTACTATGCTCGTAGGTTGCTGAAATACTGATCCACCCTGCTTGTTTGCAACTCACTTCTCTACTATATCTACCCTGTGATATTTTGCATCACCTTGAAGACTCGGCATGGCTTTGAAAAAACTGAAGGTGACTTCTTCATGATGTTGGTTGTTGAGAACTTTAATTGCCATTTTTGCTCCAAAATGGTTTTGACTTTTTGAAAGCCATATACCAAAATTTTGGTAACACTTTTTGTATTATTATTTTTGGAAAACAAAATCAAAACCAACAAAATCTCTCTCTCTCCCAAATACTCACTAAAGCCGTGAGTCTCCAACCAAGAACAAGAAAATTGTTTTCATTTCTTTACTTGCTAGCACACTTCAAGGATCATGAAAATGTGATAGGGAAACCAATCTAAGAGCTTGGAATCCTCTCAAAGCTTGGAGCTTGTTCATCTTCTTCAATAAAAATTGGAGCTTGGCCGTGACCTTCAAGGACAATGAGGAAAATTTTTGAACTTGACGCATCCATAAACCGCTCATTGTAAGTATGATTCCAACATACTTCTTTATTGTATTCACATGTTTTTATGCTTGAATGATCTTGGGACTATAGTAGAAACCAACAATGGTATCAGAGCCTAATTTGAGCATGAAAAATATTAGAGTAAAATTTGGGTAAATTGGATTTGAGCATGATTTAACCAAATTGTTTGTTTGAGCATGCTTGCATATGGATAACTTGGAGTTATTTATGATCAATTTCATGAAAAATTAATTGGATCAATTTTTGCCCAAAATTGAGGCTTGGCCGAAAGTTACTTGCCCTAAATGTCATGGTATTTTTTGTTCTTTTGATCATTGGATGAGTTTGAACACTTGGGAAATGTTGATTTGAGATTCAATCGGATTGAAAACGAAATCGGACAAAAAACCTCAAAATGCTGTGACCAATATGATCATGAAATGAGTTGATTTTTTGTTTCAAAATGTTGGACATGAGTTGAACAAATTAATACAAGATTAATTGATTAAATTAGTATTTTGGAAATATTAATTTAAATAATTAATTGATGTAATGCACTTTAATTAATTGAATTTTTAAATTTGGAAAATTAAAATTTAATTAGTTGGGCTTAATTTAGAATTGGGCTTTAAATGTTATAAATGGGCCTTTTAAGTTTAATTGGGCCTTATGGGCCTAAATTGGTTTCTTGGCAAATAAGGGTGATTCCTTGAATGGGCTTTAGTATTTGGGTTTGACCCATATTGACCAAAGTCCATGCCTTAAGAAATTAATTGAAAGCCCATTGGACTTTAATTAAACTACATTGGATGTTAATTGGGCTTTGAGACCCAATAGATAAGATTTGGAATCTAAGTCTTTAAAGGCACATTAAAAAGTGTAGTTATTTAATTTAGAATTAAATATGGAATTAGTATTGAATACGAATTAAATTAGATTTAAATTGTAGTTCGATATAATTCAAGAATTCGTACTTTGAGTACTTATTCTCAAACGAGTTGGACTCGCGCAAAATCAAATCGTTGTTTGAACATTGGATGATCACTTAATTCAAGATTAATTAATTGGATTAGATTGATTGAATAACATGCTTTGTGTGAATACATGGATGTGTTGAATGAATAACGTATATCGGATGGATATTAGAAGGAAAATGGCAATTTTGGAAATTGTTGTAAATTTAGAATTTATTAAATTGGACATGCGTGTCCAGCCTTATCTCTCTTGATTCTTTGTATTTCTCTTCTCACCTAATTCACCTCAATGTTAATGAGGTTTCTCTTATTGTATTATGTAATTGGGTAGAAGTAAGAATAGTGTTAGCCGAGGAGAGGAAATGGAGTGATTCGTTCTTGGAACAATCTGTGAAATATCCATCCGCATATCGTTATTATTTATTTCTGCGCCTTATTATGCTTTTAGAATGCATGCTTAAGGGTGTATGATGAGACCTAACAAAGATAATATTGGTTGCCAATTTACGCGAAAAACCCTCAACAAAATATTAAGCGTTTTCCTTCCATTGAGTGATTCTTACTCAAGATCAAAGATTGGCACTGGTTTGTTGGCCAAAGTCAAGACCTTTGTCCATCGCGGATGTGTTTGAATCATGAAGGCTTTGTTCTATATCGGTGTCTTGTCCAAGTTTTGATTTGTTGGCCAAAGTCAAGATCACTTCTTGTCCATCGACATCGATTACGAAGCTTTCCAAAGTCAATGGGTTCCGCTTAACTGGAATCATTAAGCTTGTTGTGCCAAAGCCAAGGCTTAGTTGATTCATAGGAAATAGGTTAGGAAAATATATTGGATATATTGGCATATATATTGTATATATGTTTCGGACTTGGAGGTCCACCTACCGGATCTAGGAATTGGATGAGATCCAATTGATCTTAGAGATCTACCTAATTAAATATCATACAGCTTGTTGGCCAAAGTCAAGGTTGTGTGTTATTTAACGGGATCCTAGCCCACTAGGAAACTAGGTTTCCCGAGTACTCAACAGAGGTTAGAGGCTCGCCGAAAAATAGTGGGAGGCTAGTATTGAAATTGCACTTTCGTTCAAATACTTAGCTTTGCACACTTTCAAATTATTTCGTCAATTATTTTATTAGTTGGACTAATATATTATTATTTTTCTTGTAACAGTTAAATTGTACCCATACATCGTTAATCGAATAGTTGGACTATTGCGGTTAAGATGACAGGAAAGTTGAGCATTAGGGAAATTGTCATGGGCGACAACGTCTTTAATGGCATAAACTTTCAGGACTGGGATATGAATCTCAGAATTGTTCCGGGATCCGAGAAGTTACTCTACACTATAGAGCGACCTTTTGGGCCAAAGCCCTGACCTGATCAGTTGCTTGAGCTAGAGCTTTGGAAGACTCATAGCGATGATAATGCGACTGCTCAATCGGTAATGCTTGCCTCTATAACTCCTTAATTCCGTCGTCAAAACAAGGGGTTGGATCCCAATGAGATGATGGCGAAGTTGCACGATCTCCACCGATCTAATCTTAGATCGCAAATATACGAGTTGCAGAAGAAGCTCTTCCGCGCTCGAATGTCAGAGGGTACGTCTGTTGAGCACCATGTCTCACAGATGATTACTGACATTGAGCAGCTCGGACAGATGGGCATAGTCTTTGAGGCTGAGACTTCAGTGGATTTGATCCTACAGTCTCTCCTCAACACTTGGAGTGGGTTCATCATGAACTACAACATGTTGAACCAAGACCAAACTCTTGGAGAGTTGATGTCCACTCTGCGTGAGGCAGAGAAAGAGCTCCTTAAGGGCAAGAAGCGCAAGGCGCACTATGCTTCCACATCTCAAACTCCGAGGGCTTGGCCCAAGGTGACTGGAGGTGTTAAAAAGAAGAAGCATAATAAGAAGGGCAAGGCCAAATCGTCAAAGGGTTCTGGGAAACCCAAGGACAAATCCCAAGATGTATGCTTGCAATGCGGGAAGCGGGGTCACTGGAAGCGTGACTGCTGCGAGTACAAGGCACACATGAAGGAAATCAAAGCGGGCAAGACACCGACTTCAGGTATGTTTGTTATAGAAATAAACATGTCTACTTCTAGTTTTAAAAATTGGATTTTTGATTCTGGTTTTGGAACTCATATATGTACTGATGTGCAGGATCTGTGGATTAGCATGAGACTGGCCTCAGGAGAGATTGACCTCCGTGTTGGAAATGAGACTCGAGTTTCCGTTTTGGTCGTGGGCACTTATGTTTTGGAACTGCCCTCAGGGCATGTACTTGAACTTATAAACTGTTATTTTGTACCTAGTTTAACTAGAAATATTATTCTGTATCTATGTTAGCCCAATGTGGGTATACTTTTGTATTTAGAAACACTGGGTGTTTTATGTAAAAAAAAATGATATGGAAATTTGCACTGCTGATGCAAATAATGGTCTTTATATTTTGAATATAAATCAATCTCAAACATATAATGTAACAAACAAAAGTCTTAAATTAAGTAACAAAGATGAAACTTATATGTGGCATTGTCGTCTGAGACACATAAACAAGACACGTATATCCACACTTTCGAAGAGTGGGTACTTGGACGGATTTGATCCAAATTCATATGACGTTTGCGAATCTTATTTATTAGGCAAAATGCCTAAATCACCTTTTAGCAGTAAAGGTGAACGTGCCACCGAACTGTTAGCCCTTGTTCATAGTGACGTTTGTGGGCCCATGTCTAGCCAGGCTAGAGGTGGATATGAATACTTCGTAACCTTTATGGATGATGCATCGCGTTTTGGTTATGTGTATCTTATGAGACACAAGTCGGAAACTTTTGAGAAATTCAAATAGTTTCGACACGAAGTAAAAAAAATAGACCGGCAAAAGTATTAAGACATTACGGTCGGACCGTGGTGGCGAATACTTAAGCAATGAGTTTCTTGATTACTTGAAAAAATATGGTATTCTTTCACAATGGACTCCTCCCGGAACACCGCAATTAAACGGTGTGTTCGAACGGAGAAACCAAACTTTGTGGGACATGGTAAGGTCTATGATGAGTCGCACAGAGCTACATATTTCCTTCTGGGGATATGCATTGAACATTGCAATACTTATTTTGAATAAAGTTCCGTCAAATTCTATTCAACAGACTCCGTATGAAATATGGACAGAAAAGAAACCGGGTTTCTCATTCCTGAAGATTTGGGGTTGCTGGGCATACGTCAAACATTGGAAGGTAGCAAACTAGAACCCAAATCAGATAAATGCTTATTTGTAGGATATCCTATGGAAACCAAATGATATTAATTCTATCACCCATAAAAGAACAAAGTATTTGTTGCTCTACATGCGTTTTTCCTTGAGAAGGAATTCCTAAATACAGTGATAAGTGGGAGGAAAGTATAACTCGATGAAAATCGCAGTGATACTGTTCCTGGCACAGAATCCTTAACGAAACATGAACAGTCCATCAGGGATGAGACTGTACCACAATCTTCGAATACACAAGGACCGCGTAGGTCGGAGAGAGTCAGAAAACAATCTGAGAGGTATGGGCTTCTGATCTCACCTCATGTGGATATTAATCTTATTGAGGAAGATGAACTGGCTACGTATGAGGAAGTGATACAAGGTATCGACTCCGGTTTATGGCAAGATGCCATGAATTCCAAAATGGATTCCATGTACACCAACCAAGTTTGGACACTGGTTGATGCACCAGAAGGCGTAAAGCCTATTGGTTGCAAATGGGTCTTCAAGAGGAGGACCGACATGGATGGCAATATACAACGTACAAAGCTAGGATTGTAGCGAAATGGTATCGTCAACGAGATGGTGTCGATTACGACGAAACTTTTTCACCCGTTGCCATGATTAAATCCATTCGGATAATGCTTGCTATTGCTTCATATTTCGATTACGAGATATGGTAGATGGACGTCAAAACCACTTTCCTTAACAGAAACCTTTTGGAGGATGTTTATATGCAACAGCCTGATGGTTTTGTTGTACCAAGACTTGCAAACAAGGTTTGTAAATTAAATCGATCCATTTATGGATTGAAGCAAGCATCGCGTTCTTGGAACCAACGTTTTGATGAGATCATAAAAGAATATGATTTCATTCAAAACGAGGATGATCCTTGTGTATATAAGAAGGTTAGTGGGAGCGCACTGACACTCATTGTAGCAGCCTTTATACTAGGAATAAAGATCTACCGGGATAGATCTAGAAAGCTGCTTGGACTCTCCCAGAGCACGTACATTGACAAAGTGTTGAAGAGATTCAACATGGATCAGCCCAAGAGGGGACTGTTACCAGTGTCACATGGCATCACTCTCCCTAAGGATATGTGTCCTAAAACTCAAGATGAGAGAGACAACATGAGTCGGATACCGTTCTCCTCGGCAATCGGATCGATCATGTATGCCATGATATGTACGCGACCTGACGTCTCGTATGCTTTGAGCATGTGTAGTCGCTATCAGGCCGATCCAGGTGATAGTCACTGGATGGCGGTTAAGAATATCCTAAGTATCTTAGACGAACTAAGGATACTTTCTTAATCTATGGAGATGGAGAAATTGAGGTAACTGGGTATACCGATGCAAGTTTCCAAACCGATAAAGACGACTGCAAGTCACAATCCGGGTACATATTTTGTTTAAATAACGGAGCAGTAAGCTGGAAATCTTCCAAGCAAGAGACTGTTGCCGATTCGACAACAGAAGCGGAGTATATTGCTGCAGCTGAAGCAGCAAAAGAGGCAGTTTGGATCCAAAAATTTCTAATTGGATTATGAGTAGTTCCGTTAGCAGCTGAGCACGTTCCATTGTATTGTGACAATAACGGGGCTATAGCGCAGGCTAAGGAACCGCGGTCTCATCAACGATCCAAGCATGTTCTTCGAAGTTTCCATCTGATTTGTGAGATCATACATCGTGGCGATGTGAAGATCGAGAAGGTCGCATCAGATGACAACATTGCAGATCCGCTGACGAAAGCTATTCCTCAGCAAAGGTTTGAGTGACATGTATATAGTTCAGGTATTAGATGCTTGAGTGACTGGCTATAGGCCAAGTGGGAGATTGTTAGACAATTATGACCCATAGCGTCACTATTTGTAAAAGACATTGTGGTTTTTGTACAAATTAATTATGTAGCAATGAAATTGCATTTTATCATTTGTAATTAGATTACCGGAATATATAAATGATAAAAGTCTCTATGATTAGTTCCGGATTATAAAATATGAGACAATATCAATCCATAAATGTTTAATCATTAAATATCCATAGTCGTAGTATTATCGAGTTAGGACATCGGTAATGCGGAATAGACTAGTATTGCACTTGTGCGTGTTATGGAAGCGTAACAACATAGTTCTCATATATTTAAGTATTGTATACTTATGCAAGTGTGATAGGAGGTTGTGTTTACCAATGGTACGGAAACAGCTTCGCTCTAGATAGACCCCGCGAAATCCCATTGGTAGTATGACTATGTGTCTATGGGAGTCTGCATCAGGGTAGGTGTATTTGGTCTTAACCTGAGACTTGCATCGCTAGTACTTGCGACAATCAATACGCTTTGGTTTTGTTCGTCCAGGATTTTAACAGGTTCTGTGTACGCCTCTTCTGGGTTTATTGAGAATCATAGTGTATTGGGTGTGATGTCAAGATGGAAGTATCACTTCAGTCATATGGAGATGATGATCACGCAGGGATACAGAACTGGTACTCTAAATGGTTGCAACCATCGGGATAATATGACTTGGTCATGATTATCGAATTAAAGAGACTAGTTGCTTGTAATCCGATATATGCTTCGTACGGGGCAGACAATATTCCAGCCCCAGGCCTTGTATGTGACATCAGATACTGGATCGCAATACGTAATACTACGTATACTACGTCTGATATAGATTATATATTCCATTAAGAATATTTATGGAGAATTGGGTAGGCACGGTGCTTTGCTAGAAGCCATCCATGTCTCATAAATCGGTATAAAATGTAGTACGAGGTACGTACGTGTTCGGATAGTCCGACGACCGAATTTACTGCCAACATATCCAGGGATTTCTTGGGTCGCTTCCGAATATTCACCGATGACGTATGATTCGAGCATAATTAATCTGGGATTAATTACGGAGAGATTTTATCTAGGATAAAATACTATTTGAAGAGAGAGAACGATTAATTTTGATTAATCGATAAAATAATATATTCGATATATTAAACGAAATTAGATTTCGACACTGAATTAAAATTGGATTTTAATTCGGGCTAACGAATTAATTTAGAATTAATTCGCTAGCGACGTGAATAGTAATTTTGCTAAGCATAATTATTTAATTAAATTTGATTTAATTACGTCGCAACGGGAAATTCGTTAATTCGGAATTAACGAACCCAAGCCCGGAATGTGTTTGCGAGGCCACTCCGATTTAGAATCAAGTGCGGCCACAAGTCACATCGCTCGTCACATCGCATGTCAATCTAGTGATGGATGTCAAGTCACCTTTTGGTGAATGACAACTTGTCACTATTCATGATGTTCGTTGTTGAGAGCTTTAATTGCCATTTTGGCTCCAAAATGGTTTTGACTTTTTGAAAGCCATATACCCAAATTTTGGTAACACTTTTTGTATTATTGTTTTTGGAAAACAAAATCAAAACCAACAAAATCTCTCTCTCTCCCAAATACTCACTAACCGTGAGTCTCCAACCAAGAACAAGAAATTGTTGTTTTTTTCCTTTACTTGCTAGCACACTAATTACTGCAATTGATAATCCTAACTTTATTTAGAAGATAAATATTAAAGATTTTATTAAATAAATAAAATATGAATTAATTAGATAGGAGGAACTAATACGATAGAGATTCTAGAGTCCGATTTCACCTAGATGTCGCCTATGTATTTTTCATGCTAATTAATCTTTGTTCAGTTATATGGTTATATAGTCAAGACTCTGAAATTATCCACTCCCTCTCTCCAGTGCCGAGTGAAAATATCATCAACTACAGACTTCGATATCTCTATAAAAATCTAGTAGTTAATAACTCTTACGCTTTGTGATTCTAGTTAACTGAACTAACGACATGAACTACAGATTCTCTCGAACTCCATAAAATCTTAGGTCATATTCTCTAGATCTATTCAAAATCTCCTCTCTCGAGTGATAGATTCTAAACATTCATCATCTTCAATTGTGGCCAACAATCAAGAAGCATTAAACTCAAAAGAATATAAATAACTCAATAAAATTTCCATAACAAAATCGACAATTAAAATAAAGATTCAAGCATCAGTTACATCATTCTCCAGAATTAAGGAGTTAGTTCATTACTAAGATAAAAACAATGATAAACAAGTCATGAATCTAATGGAAACATTAGAGTTCAAAGAAAGAACAAGAAGATAAAACTCAAATTAAATCTCTTCCTCTTTGGACGTCACCGCTTTTGTCTCCTCTTGTCGCTCTTCAATCCTAATCATTGGATCTCTCTAAAATATGTATTTTGGTGTTTTGTGATGTGTATTAGCCTCTCTTTTGAGTTTGGACGAACTAATCTGTTTATAATAGAGCTTTGTTTGGGTATCTTAAAACCCTAAAAATCACGTGTCAGGTACGTATTAACTTGCAGCGCCGCGGCGCCTGGACTTGGCGTCGCGGCTCCAATCTCTCGGGAATGTGTATAGGATCGTGGGCTTGCAGGCGTCGTGGCGCTGGGCTTGGGCTCTGCTGCGCCCTTCTCTCTGGAAAGTGTATAGAGCTTGTGAGGCGCCGCGGAGCCTGGTGATTGGTGTCACCGCGCCAGTGTAATTTTTCCACTGGTACTCGCGTCCTGGTTCTGTGCTCCCGTGCACATCTGATGCTTCCGAGAGTTCCAAAACACTCGTATATACTCCATTATTGATGTTTTAATGCTTCCTACAATTAGGACATAAAAGAAACTAAAAATATATTAAATGACTCGAAACATAATAAAAATAAGCTAAAAATGTCATAATAAGTGGGTTTATAAACCGCACTTATCAACTCCCTCTCACCCTCTCCTTGTTCATGTCATTGAGTTATTTTTACTCACTACAGTGTTCGTTTTGCAGTTCGGTGGGGGCAGATTATGCACTAATTTTTTTCGATTATGTAGTGGACTATTTTGGCAATGAGTGGACTAGCTCGGTGGTGCAGAATCTGTCCAGGATTTTAGTGGCTGTTTCAATTATTGTAGTGGCTATTTTGTGTAGTATGTGTTTCGATGATAACCGAAACTAAAATTAATTAAAATAATAGTAATGTTGTTCGGTGCACTGTGTAGACGAGGAAAAAAACTTCAAATCGGATCATGTGGCCTAACGTACGGTTCTGCTGTGCTTTGGATGTTTCTCGTGAAGTGTTCGTGTGGAAAACTTGCAGCTTATGTGTATTACCACTTGCCATTGAATTTAAAATTCACAAAACTTGCTATTAATTTCAGGTTTACTCTCTCTTTTTGATGTTATACAAAGTACAAGATTTGAGCTTTATTCAAATTTCAGATTTTCAAAGTTCAAGATGTTGGTTTCTATTAAGGTCCCAAGATCAATAATAAGCATGAATCAAGTGCGAATACATATCGAAGAAGTTGCGGAATACTCACATCGATCGGTTGAGCGACACGGAGGCAACAAAAACGAAATTCTGCCCTCTGTTCACTGGTTCAGCAGTGGCAGTGAAGTCCTCACTGGTTTGGCCTCCATTTGGTCCTTCGTCAAGCTCCAAGCTTCGTCGAATGGTTCCCGGCTCATGGGTGGACTTCCCTATCACCTTCGCATGTCTCGTAAGTGTGCTAGCACTTGAGATTTTGCCACAAAATCCCACTCCAAGCTTCCCTCTCTGCTCGGCAAAACAGAAGAAAAATGCTACTGGTTTGGGCGTGAGAAGAAGGAGAAAGAGGAAGAGAGAAAATGTGTTGAATTGTTGGTATTTTGTGTATAAAATCAACTTATATATTTTCCAAAAATAATAAAATGATTTACCATAAAATTGGCTTTACAAAAGTAAAACAATAAAGCCACACCAACCTCCATGAACTCACATCAATCATCAATCATGAATAGTGACTTGCGTCAATCACTCAAAGTGAAAGACATCCATCATTTGATTGACGAATGATGTGACGCTAGTTGCGACTAGCGATTTGACGCTTGATTTGACTTGCGTGTCGCACTCGAATTCGAAATGCGAATGCGCTCGTAAATAATCTCGGGCTCAGGTTCGCTAATTCCAAATTAACGAATTTTCCATTGCGTTATATAAATGATTACGCCTAGCAAAATTACTATTCGCATCGCTAACGAATTAATTCTAAATAATTCATTCGCCCGAATTAAAATCTAATTTTAATTCCGCGTCCAATTTCGTTTAATATATCAAATATATTAATTCATCGATTAATTCCAAATTAATCATTATCTCTCTTAATTGATATTTTATCCAGATAAAATATCTCCGCTATTAATCCCAGATTAATTTTCTCTCTCTTCTAATTAATCCCAGATTAATTAGAGTGCGAGTTATACGTCATCGGTGAATCTTGGGAAGCGACCCATAAGATCCCCGGATATGTTGGCAGTAAAATCGGTCGTCGGACTATCCGAACACGTAAGTACCTCGTACTACGTTTATACCGATTTACAAGACAAGGTTGGCCTCTAGCAAAGGCCATGCCTACCCAATTCTCCGGAAATATCCTTACAGGAATAAAGGATCTGAATCAAGCATAGTATACCGTAGTATTGCGTATTTCTGTCCAGTATCGGATGATCACGTGCTAGGTCTGGGGCTGGAATTGTGTATGCCCCGTACGAAGCATATGTCGGATGTCTGATGACTAGTCTCTATAATCGGATAAACCTGACCTTGTCATTTTATCCCGATAGCTGCAGCATTTAAGAGAACCAGTCATGTATCCTACGTGACCATCATCTCCATATGACTGGAGTGACACTTCCGTCTTGACATCACACCCAACACACTACGATTCTCAATATACCCAGTATTGGCGTACACAGAACCTGTTAAAGCCCTGGACGACCTCAACCAAAGTATATTGATTGTCGCAAGTATTAGCGGTGCAAGTCTCAGGTTAAGACCAAATACACCTACCCTGATTTCGGACTTCCATAGACACATAGTCATACTACCAATGGAATTCTGAGGGGGACTATCCAGAGCGAAGCTGTTTCCCATACCATCGGTGAAACACAACCTCCTATTACACTTCCATGAGTATCATATACCCAAATATATGAGAACTATGTCGTTGTGCCCTTACAACGCGCACAAGTGTAATACTAGTCTTTTACGTATTTATCGATGTCCAATCTCGATAATACTCTGACTAGGGATATTTAATGATTTATCCTTCGTGGACTGATACTGTCTCATATCATTCTCCATCCACGAACAAATCATAGGGACCTTTCATCATTTATACATCTAGGTGATCTAATCACAAATGATAAGATTGCAATCTCCTTGTCACATAGTTAATTTGTACAACAACACCATGATCTGTACAAATAGTGACGCTATGGGTCATAATTGTCCAACAATCTCCCACTTGGCCTATAGCCAGTCACTCGAGTGCTTAACACCCGTACTATGTACGGTTGGCTCAAACTGCTGAGAAAAGCTTTCGTCAGCGGATTTGCATGACTATTATCTTATGCGATTTATTCGATCATCACATCGCTACGATGTATGATCCGAACGAATCAGATGAATATCGAAGTATGTATCTGGATCGTTGATGAGACCATTAATTCTTTAGCCTGTGCTCAAGCCTAGCTTAGCTGCTAACAGAATTATATCTAATCTAATTAGATTTGTTATCGACCCAAATGGCTTCTATTGTCGCCTCAGCTGCAGCAATTAACCTGCATTTGTTGTTTATTCGTTAACAGTATCTTGCTTGGAAGATTTCCAGCTCACTGTTCCGTTATTCAAACTTTGTAGTACCGTTTGCGACTTATAGTCGTTTTATCGGTTTAGGAAACTTGCTACAGTGATCCCAGTCACTTCAAGTTCTCCATCTCCACAGATTAAGACAGCATCCTTAGTTATCTAAGATACTAAGTATGTTCTTAACTTCAATCCAGTGACTATCACTCGGATCGGCATTTTGTGAATCCATATGCTCAAAGCGTATGAGACACCAGGTCATGTACATTTTTCAATGTACAATTCCTCGGAGAGATTTTCGAAAGCCAAGCTTTCGCCGATAGTTATTTTATGGGATTTCATTTCCAATAAATGACATATTATCATTATTTATATAGGACAGTATTGTCAGTGCCCTCCCACTAACCCTCTTATATACACAAGAATCTTTTTGTTTTTGAATTAAATCATAAACTATTATGATTACATCAAAACGATAATTCCAAGAACCTATGCTTGCTTCAATCCAAACATGGATCGAAGAACCTGCAAACCTTGTTTGCTAGTTTAAGTACGATAAAACCAACAGGATTTATAAACATCTTCGAAGGTTTCCTTTTCAGGAAAGCGATTTTCCCGTAAAGCTGTCATATTTCATAAATGAAACACGCAGCTTTAGCAAGCATTATCCAAATGGATTTACCGTGGCAACAGGTAAAAGGTTGAATCGTAATCAACACAATGTTGATAACGATACCTTTCCGTAAAAATCCTAGCTTTACATTGGTATGTTGCTTTACATGTATGTCTTCCTTGAAGACTTATATAGTACCAATAGGCACAATGCCTTGCGGTACTTCAACTAGTATCCAAACCTGTTGATATACATGGAATCCATTTCGGACTTATGACACTTTGTCATAATCAGGGAGTCGATACCTTGTATCACTTCCTTATACGTAGTCAGTTGGTATACCTCAAAAGATTGACATCTTTATGAGGTGAGATCAGAAACCCATACCCCATGTTGTTTTCTGAATCTCTCCGACCTACGCAGTTCTTGTGTAATCGAATATTAATAGTATAGTTTCATCATTGATGAACTATTTGTGTTCCATTAAGATTCAGTGCCTGGAACAGTATCACTCAGATTTTCATCGAGTTATACTATCCTCCCACTTACTACTGCATATCGGTATTCCTCTTAGGAAAACCACATGGCGAGCAACAATCTAATTGTTCTCTGGTGAGATGTATAAGTATTATACTTTGTTATCCCTAGGATAACCTACAATTGGCACTTATCCAATTTGGGTTTTAGTTTGGTATCATCCAAACATAGGCCTAGCATACCCAAATTATCAGGAATGAGAAACCCGGTTTCTTTCCCGTTCATATCTAATATGATATCTGTCATACAGATTTTATGGAACCTTATTCTAAATAAGTTCTTGCACTGTTTAAAGCTTATCCGTTGAAGGAAATGGTAGCTCAGAGCGACTCATGATTAACCTTATCATGTCCAACAAAATTCGGTTTATCCGTTCGGACACACCGTCAAACTGACGTGTTCCGGGAGGAGTCCTCATTTGAAAGAATACTATACTCTTTCAAGTATATAAGAAACTTATTGCTTAAGTATTTTCCATTACGGTCTTACCGTGACGGTATAATACTTTAGCCGATCTGTATGTCTATTTCGTGTCGAAACTTTAAAAGTTTTCGATTTGTGTTTCAAAGAAACACATAACCATAACGCGATGCCACATCCGTAAAGGTCACGAAATATTCATATTCACCTCTAGCCTAGCTAGACATGGGCCCACTTGCTTCACTATGAACTAGGGCTAACAGATTGTGGCATTAACACTTTTACCAAGTAAATGTGTTATAGGCACATTGCCCTATAAACTAGATTCGTAGACTTTATTTGATTGGAATCAAATCAGTCCTAGTACCCACTCTTCAAAAGTGTGGATATACGAGTCTTGTTTCATTGTGTCCCAGACAACAATGCCATTTAAGTTTCATCTGATCAAATCAGTTTGAGCTATTTGTTTGTCATGTTATATTCTGAGATTTATATATTCAAAATATAAATTCTGTTATTCACATCTAATGTGTTTATCTCAATGTCATTTTATATAATAAAAACATTTAGTGTTCTAGAATATAAAGGTTCACCCGCAGCGGGTAAAACACTGATATATAGATAATGTTTCTAGTCAAACTAGTTACATTATAACAGTTTCCTAATTTAAGTACACACCGAATGTAGTTACTAAACTTAGGTATCTACGTTGAAACAGCGACTTTCGTCCCGTTTCCAGATCGCAGATAAATCTCAATTGAAGTCAGTATCCTGTTCAAAACAGATTCTGAACATCAAACATATATTTATGTATCACACTAAGTATTTAAAATCCAATTTTAATACTAGTAGTGAACATAATGTTGACAAACATATTTGAAGTCAGAGCCTTGCTCGTCTTCAATTCCTTCATGTCTGCCTTGTCCAAACGGAAGTCACGCTTCCGCGATCCCGTTTGCCACAATTAGGCAGACATTTTGGGATATGTCATTTATCTTCCCAGAAGATTATAATGATTTTGCCTTTGCCAGTTTCAACACTCCAGAAGCCTTTGGGCAAGCCTTGGCCTTCTAGAATATCGAAGTAAGGTGCGCCTTGCGCTACTTGCCTAATTGCAAACTTTGACTTTATCTCCTTGAGAATAGTCATTAACCCTCCAAGAGTTATTATTGCAATTTTAATACTTCTAAAATCTAAGTATAGATTTATGAAGATCCTTCAATTTCTTTATCATACTTAAGGATCTAATCCTTAGTTCTGATTCAGAAATTAAGGAGTCTACTGCGGTAAGTATAATGGATTAAGCACTTAAGTTATCATCACATTAATCTTCCAAAGATTATGCTCTACTATTTGCTTAACTTCTGGCTTAGGCTTAATATGTTATTTTATCAAATAAAGTAACTTATTATTTTCCAGACCATCCTGAAATTTATTCCCAATTTGAAAATTAAACCATTTAAATACATTTTCCCTAGGATTATGTTTTAAATGTCAATCTTTCAATTTAATCTTGATTTTAATAGTCCAACTATTTAATCAACGATTTCAGGTACTAATTATTATAATGATTACAATAGTCCAACTATTTAATCAACTATAATTTAATAGATTAAAATCAATTATTGATTACTATAATCCAATTATAAAATCAACTATAAATGAATAGTTTGAATATAGTCCAACTATTATTAAAACAACAATTTAAATATTAGTCCAACTAACATTTATTTATTTGACGAATGATATTTGAATGAGCGCGTATGGCAAGTAATTAAACGAATATTGCAAATTCAATTCTTGCCTCCCACTATTTTCGGCGAGCCTCTAACCCTCTGTCGAGTACTCGGGAAACCGTGTTTCCTAGTGGGCTAGGATCCGTTAAATATCACACAATCTTGACTTTGGCCAACAAATTGTATGATAATTAACTAGGTAGATCTCTAAGATCGATTGGATCCAATCCAATTCCTAGATCCGGTAGGGGACATCCAAGTCCGAAACATATATCTTATATATGTCAATACATCCAATGTATTACCTAACCTTTTTCCTCTGAATCAACTAAGCCTTGGCTTTGGCAAAAAAACTTAGTGATCCCAGTTAAGCGCGGACCCATTGACCATGGAAAGCTTCGTAATCAATGTCGATGGACAAGAAGTGGTCTTGACTTTGGCCAACAAACCACAACTTGGACAAGACACTGATATGGAACAAAGCCTTCGTGATTCAAACACATCCTCGACAGACAAAGGCCTTGACTTTCGCCAATAAACCAATGCCGTCTTAGATCTTGAGTAAGAATCACTCAATGGAAGGAAAAACGCTTAATATTATTTGAGGGTTTTTCGCGTGCAAATTGGCAACCAATTTATTATCTTTGTTAAGGTCTCATCATCATACACCCTTAAACATGCATTCTAAACACATAATAAAGCGCATATGAAAAATAATAATGATATGCGGATGGATACTTTACACATTGATCCTAGATCAAATCTCTCCATTTCTCTCTCCCGCTAGCACATGTATTACGTCTACCCGTTACACTACACTTCTAAAGAAACCTCATTTACATTGAGGGGAATAGGTGAGAAGAGAAATACATATAGTCAAATAGGTAATAGGCTGGACACGCAGGTCCAATTAATAAATTCTAAATTTATTACAACAATTTCCAAAATTGCCCCACCCATCTAATATCCATCTGATATACATTATTCATGCATCGCAACCATGTATTCACACAAGCATGTTATCAATAAATCTAATCCAATTATTTAATCTGATAATTAATGACCATCCAATGTTCAAACAAAGATTTGATTTTGCTCGAGTCAAACTCGTTTTGCGAATAAGTACTCAAAGTACATATTCTTGAATTAAATTAAACTACATAATTAAATCCAATTCAATATGCATTTAATTCTAATTCGTTATTTAATTCCAAATTAAATACTACACTTTATTAATGAACTTTTACGACTTAAATTCCAAATTTAATCGTTACGGGTCTCAAAGCCCGATTAACGTCCAACGTCAATTTAATTAAAGTACAATGGCTTTCAATTAATTTCTTAAGGCGTGGACTTTTGGTCAACTCAGGTCAAATCGAATACCAAAATCCAATCCGGGAGTTACCCCATAAGTCCAGAAATCAATTAGGCCCATTAGGCCCAATTAAACTTTAAAGGTCCATTAAGTCGCATTTGGGCTTTATGGAAGCGGTTTTGGGCCTAATTGGATCCAACCAATTTGCCTAAACCCAACTTTGTACAACAAAGCCCAATAAGCCCATTTACAACACTAAAGCCCCAATCCAATTTTAAGGCCCAATTAATTAAACATAAAAATTCCAAATTTCATATTTAATTAACCAAAGTGTATTACACAATAAATTACCCAATTAACATTTCCAAAACACCAATATAGCCTAATTAATCATGCTCTTTAATATTAAATCATGTCCAACACAATTTAATTTAAAATCAAACCCAAACATGCTTCACAAAGTCTCGGCAATCAAAGGGAATTTATATCAATTCGAATTAAATCCAATCAAATCCAAATTAATATTAAATCCACATTTCCAATTGATTCAAGTCATCCAATGATCAAAAATCAAAAAATCACCAAGACCATTAGGGCTTAAGGCATTCGGCCATCACCACCAAATTGGGCAAATTTGTTCCAAACAAAATTTAATCAAATTGATCCAATCAATATTCAATTAAACATCAATTAAGCATTCATTCATCCAATTTCACAAAATCATGCTCAAAATCAATTTACCCAATTTTAAGCCCTAAACTTTTTCATGCTCAAACTTGCTCTAGATGCCATTGTTGGTTTCTATTAAGGTCCCAAGATCAATAATAAGCATGAATCAAGTGCGAATACATATCGAAGAAGTTGCGGAATACTCACATCGATCGGTTGAGCGACGCGGAGGCAACAAAAAAGAAATTATGCCCTATGTTCACTGGTTCGGCAGTGGCAGTGAAGTCCTCACTGGTTTGGCCTCCATTTGGTCCTTCGTCAAGCTCCAAGCTTCGTCGAATGGTTCCCGGCTCATGGATGGACTTCCCTATCACCTTCGCATGTCTCGTAAGTGTGCTAGCACTTGAGATTTTGCCACAAAATCCCACTCCAAGCTTCCCTCACTGCTCGGTAAAACAGAAGAAAAAATGCTACTGGTTTGGGCGTGAGAGAGGGAGAAGAAAGAGGAAGAGAGAAAATGTGGTGAATTGTTGGTATTTTGTGTATAAAATCCACTATATATTTTCCAAAATAATTAAAATGATTTACCACAAAATTGGCTTTACAAAAGTCAAACAATAAAGCCACACCAACCTCCATCAATCCATCAATCATGAATAGTGACTTGCGTCAATCACTCAAAGTGAAAGACATCCATTACTTGATTGACGAATGATGTGATGCTAGTTGCGACTAGCGATTTGACCCTTGATTTGACTTGCGTGCCGCACTCGAATTCGAAATGCGAATGCACTCGCAAATAATCTCGGGCTCAGGTTCGCTAATTCCAAATTAATGAATTTTTCGTTGCGTCGTAATTAAATGATTACGCCTAGCGAAATCACTATTCACGTCGCTAACGAATTAATTCTAAATTAATTCGTTTACCCAAATTAAAATCTAATTTTAATTCCGCGTCGAAATCCAATTTCGTTTAATATATCAAATATATTAATTTATCGATTAATTCCAAATTAATCGTTATCTCTCTTTAATTGACATTTTATCTCAGATAAAATATCTCCGCTATTAATCCTAGATTAATTTTCTCTCTCTTCTAATTAATCCGAGATTAATTTAGAGTGCGAGTTATAAGTCATCGGTGAATCTTTGGGAAGCGACCCATGAGATCCCCGGATATGTTGGCAGTAAAATCGGTCGTCGGACTATCCGAACACGTAAGTACCTCGTACTACGTTTATACCGATTTACAAGACAATGTTGGCCTCTAGCAAAGCGTCATGCCTACCCAATTCTCCGGAAATATCCTTACAGGAATAAAGGATCTGTATCAAGCGTAGTATACCGTAGTATTGCGTATTTCTGTCCAGTATCGGATGATCACGTGCTAGGTCTGGGGCTGGAATTGTGTCTACCTCGTACGAAGCACATGTCAGATGTCTGGTGACTAGTCTCTATAATCGGATAAACCTGACCTTGTCATTTTATCCCGATAGCTGCAGTATTTAAGAGAACCAGTCCCGTATCCTACGTGACAATCATCTCCATATGACTGGAGTGACACTTCCGTCTTGACATCACACCCAACACACTACGATTCTCAATATACCCAGTATTGGCGTACACAGAACCTGTTAAAGCCTTGGACGAACTCAACCAAAGTATATTGATTGTCGCAAGTATTAGCGGTGCAAGTCTCAGGTTAAGACCAAATACACCTACCCTGATTTCGGACTTCCATAGACACATAGTCATACTACCAATGGAATTCCGAGGGGGTCTATCCAGAGCGAAGCTGTTTCTCGTACCATCGGTGAAACACAACCTCCTATTACACTTGCATGAGTATCCTATACCCAAATATATTAGAACTATGCCGTTGTGCCCTCACAACTCGCACAAGTGTAATACTAGTCTTTTACGTATTTATCGATGTCCAATCTCGATAATACTCTGACTAGGGATATTTAATGATTTATCCTTCGTGGACTGATACTGTCTCATATCATTCTCCGTCCAGGAACAAATCATAGGGACCTCTCATCATTTATACATCTAGGTGATCTAATCACAAATGATAAGAGTGCAATCTCCTTTGTCACATAGTTAATTTATACAACAACACCATGATCTGTACAAATAGTGACGCTATGGGTCATAATTGTCCAACACAAGAAACCCTAAATCTATCAAGATCAAGTTCAAGATTCAAGGTGAAGCCCACCAAGACAACACCAAGATTCAATAATTTAGGCTTTTTAAGAAATGTTTTGAGAATTGGGCTAAAGAAGTCTAAAATAATTAAGAGAATACAATTCAGAGTTTTGACAAAAAAGTAGCCATTGCCCACGAGCTTTTTGTGTGAAAGAGTGTTTCTCTCATTCATTGAATTGAATAAAAGATTTATCAATGATTGACGATTTTTGTGAAGTTTCTAAATAGATAATAAGATTCTTACAATAAATAAAGAATGTTTTTAAGAATAAGATTTTTGGGGATCTAACTTGATATTGTTAAGGTTTTGTTCCTAAATAAAATATCACATAAAATTTTTGGAATTACGTGTAAATTATTAATTATAAGACTTTCAAAGAGTCAAATACTAAATAAATCGTGTCATTGTATTTGGAAAATGACAGAAAAAGTCATATTCTTGTTATCGGAGCAGGGGGGTGCAAAACGAATCAACGAATCGAATTTGTATCGAATCCTAAACGAATCGAATCAAAATGTGATGGATTTGTATTCGATTCGTTTATTAAATGAATTCTAATATCATGATTCGTATTTGATTCGTTTATTAAACGAATCGAATACGAATATTCGTTTATTCGTTTAATCAATGATATTATTTAATAAAATAATTTACCACACTTGATTTACATTAATTATTCATAAATATATACATATGAAATTTGTAATTAATATATTACTAAAAATACCTCATCAAATATCGAAAATATTACTTTTCCTATGATAATTAGTTACAATTTCTCGAATCTAAATTGAAAATTAACAAGAAATAGTAAATAAAAATAATAAAATGAATCCTAAACGAATAAATGAATCAATGAGCTTAAATTCGTATTCGATTCGTTTAACAAACGAATTGAATCAAATTGAATTGACCCATTTATTAAACGAATCCATTTTTTCAAACCCGTATTCGCTTTAAAGCGAATCGAATCGAACGAATAAACGAATCCTGACCCAAATTACCACCTCTATATCGTAGTACATTTTCAAAGAGGAGATATTTAGCAGATTCTGAAAATAGCCAAACTTGTCCTCATTCATGAGAAGCTAAAGTAAGATTTTCAAATTGTTTGCATATTTTCCGTCTGTCTCAAATCTCGATTTTTTGATTTCTTATTTTATAGTTTTATTTATATATTTTAATCAGAACAATGAATTAATAATAATGTAAAAGCTATTAAATTGTTTATAACAAGAATAAGTATGTCTAACATATAAAATAATTCTTTGACTTTTAACCAAATCAGAAGTTGGAATATTATAAAATAATTATGTATTGTTTGTTAGAGAACATTGAGTGACGTACTGAGGAGGTATGGTTACTTTCTCTGCTTAAGCTCGATAGGGTGATTTGGCGGTGAGATTTACAACGATATCAAAAAATAAAAAGAAAATTGAGTAAGAATATAAATTAATTTATAATAATTGAATTGATAATATAACTATTTTATAAACTCATCAAATTTTATAAAAAATACCCCATAAAAATATAAATATTTTACGGGATAGTGTCAATCTCCATATCCATGTCATCGGAGTACATTGTCAAATAGGAGATATTTAGCAGATTTTGAAAGTACCGAAATTTGTCTTCATTCCTGAGAAGCTGAGGTAAGATCTGCAAATTTTCTTCATATCTTCCGTCAGTGACTCTGAGAGTCACAGAATTCGAGATAGCACGAGGACATGTCAGTTGGACCGAAATTGACTTGTCTTTGCTCATTAGATTCACCGAGATTTTTTTGTTTTGTTAATTTTTTTCCCCTCGGTTGAAAAAACGATGCTTTAATTAATTAGCATCTAAAATTATTGAATCCACGGTTTTTTTTTTGTCCTTTTCGAAAGGTTTGAATAGAGGGTTTTGATTGTCTCATTGTGTAATTTTCATTGTATAATTAGTAAACACTTTTGTAAACATCTCTCCCTATTCTACCTTTTTATCGTTTAAAATGAGCGATTTTTCGGTACCACATGTGATATATTAATTAATAATTATATTATATATATGTATATAGAAATTGTGTTAAATAAAATTTCATTCACAGGATTGTCCAGGTGTAGGCAGTCCCGCATCAGATTGATTAGGGTTCTAAAATTTATCATAGGAGTGTTTGATAAAGAATATTATACGGAGAGTATAAATTAACTTATACGTTATGAAACAAACATTATAGTATAAATTAAGGTCAAAAAATAATTTTATATTATGAGATTATGATTTCTTGAGCGTTAACGTTAACGTTAAAGAATACATTCATTGAAGATTTTTAACATTAATATTAACACTAAGTAAAAAGATCCACTGCCTTAAAATAATACTATACTGTTTGTTATTTTAACGGTTGTGAACACTCTTTGATTAAGTCATGCATTGATATTTGATCATCCATGCATTAAATAATTATAACAATGCAATGGCAACTTTTTTTCCATTTGAAATCTTATGGAGAACAGCCATAGTTTTGAAAATCGACCGGATTGATTGGTCGAATCAAAAATCGATTGTGAATTTGATCCGGTTAAATAACAAAAAATGATTTTTAAAAAATCAGTTAAAACAGACAAATCAAATTGGTTCAAAAATTTTTAAACCAAAAATTAAAAATTAAAATCTTTATAATTTTTAATTAAATAAAATTATTTATGACGTAGACCGATTCTTTTTGGAATCTTATGGCCAACAGCCATAGTTTTGAAAACCGGATTGACCAGTTAAATCATGAATCGATCGTGAGTTGAATCCGGTTAAATAATAAAAAGCGACCTTCAAAAAATCGGTCCAAATCGGCTAATCAAACCGATTCAATTTTTTACGTCAAAAAATAAAATTTAATATTTTTTTATAATTTTTAATTAAATAAAACTATTTATGATGTATGTTGATTCTGTCTGTTTTTTCAAAACGATTCACCCAATTGAACCACTGACCCATTAAAATTTTTAAATCACTGATTTGATTTTGAAAATACTGCCAAAAACATATACTCCATTGAAAATATACTAGCTTATAGATAGCAAGCTACAGGTATACATATATTGGTAAAATTAATTCACATGTGTTTAGGTAGCTAGGTACAAGATTAAAAACAATTTCTATTTTTTATAAATTTTATACTTCACACGTCTCTATGATTCTCTCTTGACTCTTCCTTGTTTCAAATCATAGACCCCTTCAAATTTTGTGGGTTGATTGTAATAGCAGCTTAATTACATTTTTTAAAAAACTATAATATAATGATAATTCAATTATCTTCTCGCTCCTTGTATGATTCGAGTCTCAATTTTTTTTATTGATAGAAATATTATACAATAAAATATTATATAATCTCTAATTCGTATATTGTTAGTTCCATTTTTATTGGCAATGCCCGTGACAAAACAAGTTCAATTGAGTTGTAACAAGTCTTGAAGAATTTGGTGCAATTGGACTGGTTTTTGGCAGAGCTGTAGCATTTTCGTTAGTGGCGTGTTCGCTTCAGCTTTCGAACGTGTAGCGTTAGTGGCACGTTCTTCATTGGGTTCGAACGACTCATTCCAAAAAGCAAACGTTCGAGGCACATTCTTGTTGAGTTCGAACGAGATCATTCCAGAGAGAAAACGTTCGAGTCACGTTCTTGGTGCGTTCGAACGGGGACATTCCAGAAAGCATCCAGTAGGCGCGCGTTCGTGCAGCATTTGAGTAAGCGTTCGAACGTCAGTCGCATCTGAACGCGTTTTTCAACCTTTTGTCTTTGAAAAACCCTAACTTTTCACCATACTTATAAATTAAACATGTAGCCACCATCCCCATTAGTTGAAACACAATTCCTTTGAGCCAAAAAACATTGATAGCTTTTCAACCTTCTTAATTTCACCTTGAAGACTCATTGCTTCTCCTGTCTTCTATATGTTTGGTGAAACCTTTCTTTGATTCACTATCAACACAACCAAACCCAACTTCCTAAGCCTTCAGAGTTCTCTAGGAGGAAGATTGGCAGTAAGAGTGTCGGCGTTCAGAGTTGTAGAGTTGATTCACTCTGAGACTTCAGAGGTTCTGAAGAAAACCTTGGGATATGGGCTTGAGGAGTTCCTTGAGTTCTTGCAGTCTAAAGGTGTTGGGAAGCGGCCGCGAGTGCGCAGCGGAAAATTAAAATTATTATGCCGCTTTCCCTTTACCCAAGACCCATTTGTTTTGATTATTCTACAAGCCTAGACATGTTAATATATATATTATAAGCATAAAACTCATAAAACATGCAAAGAACATAAACATAAACATGCTAACTATCATAAGAACTCTAATTAAAATAAAGAAAGAAAAAGACTTACTTGAACCGTAGACTCCTCCAGTCCTCCCTCCAATCTACAAGCTTTTCTCGAACTCAGCAAGCTCTTCTACCTTCCAAAAAGCCACCCAAGTGTGTGGCCTCCAAAGATGCACACACCAAAGCCAAAACTCAACGGCAAAACTATGCCTTGAGTGCACGAGTATTTTGCCTTTGGTGCTAGCCTAGGCAAATACCTCAAAACTTTTAACTCGAGGTTCCTCTAGTCAATTAGACTTAAGGATCCTCAAAATCAGTGGCTTACTCTTAAACTTTAGAGTTGCTCACTTATATAAACCCAAGATATGAAAGGTTTGGTGTAGCAAATTTTTAAAGAATTCTTTGGGTTAATATAGTGCTCCAAAGACAACAAAATTAATTAAGAATCCGATGTGGGATAAAATCTAATTTAATCTTAGCCATTGGATCTTAATTTAGTGGTATAATGAGATTATAAAACCCTAATAAGAGCTTGGACCGAATTGGAATTCCAAACATTGGAATAAAAAAAAAATTTACTATTCACATGAATAGTAATTTTTTTATTCCAATTCCCAGAGTGCCCCTATCATCATTCACCAATCCCTAAGCCACTATGGAACCTGATAAATGATTTGTTCAATAATTAAACACATTGAACCATTTATGAACAATTCCTATAGCAGTTATATATGCTGTTATATTTGTACTGTGCACTGTTAACCATTGATTTCGACTTTGTTGTGTGTGACCTTTTGGGTTCCCCTCAAGTTGGACATGAAATGAATCGTGATAATTTAATCGAACATAAATTATCCTCCGATCAGATGGTCGTTCGATTTCAATTACCAAGGTTGACATCTAGCAACATGCCAATGCCCCCAAATGAGAAGGAAAAATATATATGCTCATTTTGTATGCGATTTACATATGATACGGTCTCTCGCCTCACTGTATCCCCACCTATTGACCTAGGGTACGGAAATTGTCTACCCACGTGGTCAAATGTATGATGTTGATAGTGTCATGAATCTTGCTAACCCAAGAATCTCACATGATTCTTCCGCTGTGTCCACAGTCTCAAGCACTGATCACACATATCAACCCGTGAACTGGAATACTACTCTTATAAGAAAATATTATCCGAGAGAGTGGCGATTCTATGTTGTATCTTTACAAACTTCATGTGTTTCAACAAATGACCCAATCATACCCTTATGACCGGTTCTTTTGAACTTGGGAAGGAGAATGTCAAAGTTATTTGATCCACACATAAGATTGTAAAGACCTCAAGTCAAATGACTAGTCATATAATCGATACATGAAAGTTCTTACAGACACATGGGATAAACACTCCATATGAAAACTTTCGGCGGTCAGTTCGATGGACACGAGCAACTCATGCATCCATGTGATACACCAATCGGACGGATCTCTGCTAGAAGCCTATGAGATCGGCTACCCCACTTAAGGACGGATCATATCATCATGCTAGTCTCTCCGCTTTGTGAACGCCCAGATTATTCATAAAATTATGACTAAGAACATTTAAGAGTAATGATTCTCATAAGGCGTGGAAGTCATCGTCTTATTACTCCAAGGGCTTTATTACAGTGTTGATGATTCATATAAGTTATGTAAGACACGTATAATAAAGATTGTCATTTTATTAATTAATGAAAATATTACAAATACATGTACATATAGCCCATCCACAAGTTGGGTATAGGGCATATCCCTAACAAGAGGTACTTGAGTCGGTGGAGTTGCCACCATAGGTCTTGACCATCGCTGTAAGGTTTTCTCTATATAGTGGATTGGGCTGGTAGCCGAGATACCCGGAGTGGTTTTTTACTCGCACGAGTTTTCCACTTCTTCACCAAAATTATTGTGTTGATTTTGTGTGATTGATTTTATTTGTTGCTTTATTTATTGTTATTAATTTAATATTGGCAGCATATTATATTTGTTGAATATTATGGTTTCTTGTTGAAATTACATAGTAAAAGTAATTAGGACTTGTCTTGATTATTGTGTTTAATTCCGCATAGGATCAGAACCTTAGGATAAACATGAACTTTCAATTGGTATCAGAGCCTGAACTCGATCCTTGACCCATTAGCTATGGAACTTAGTCAACCCTTAAATTTTCCACCATTTTTAATGGCATAGAATATTTACATTGGAAGGTTGGCATGAGAGCGTTCCTTAAGTCCTTAGATGAGAGGTTCTAGATGACTGTAGAACACGGGTGGAAACCTCACGTAGTTATAGTTGATGGGTCTCTTCCCCTAAAGATAATTTGACCCGGACCAATGATGAATTTGATGCTAGCAATAGGAACAGCAAGACAATTAATGACATACATGGTGCTATTTGTTCTGCTGAATTTAGGAGAATCTCAATGTGTGAGATAGCCAAGGATGCTTATGACATCCTGCAAACTGTGCATGAGGGCACATTATCTGTAAAAAAAAATTAGACTTCAGGATCTTGCTACTGGGTTTGAGGTATCCAGAATGAAAGATGATGAGACCTTTGATGAGTTCTATGCTGAGATTAACGACATAATTAACTCAAGTTTTAACATAAGTGAGACTATTCCTACCAATATGATAGTTAGGAAAATCCTTATATCCTTGCCTGATAAGTTCCTACCCAAAATCACCGCCATCGAGGAAAGCAATGACCTCGATCAGCTTAAATTAGAAGACCTCGTAGGAAAACTGCAGGTTTATGAGAAGATTCTTCATGAGTATCAAAAGCCCAAAACTATAGCGATGAAGATCGCGAAGGAAGTTGTTCATGATCCGTCTAGTGATGATGATACCCTCACGAATCATGATTTGTCCTTGTTTGTAAAGAAGTTTAGAAAATTTCTTAAGCTGGAGAAGAGTGGCCATAACAGTAATGGGGATATGGAGGATAGGCCTAGGGAGAGCATACATAGCAGGATTGAGTCTAGAGAGGATAGGGGTAGTAGACACCGTAGTATCCAGTTCCATGAATGTGAATGATATGGCACGTTAGATCTGAGTGTCCCACATACCGTAGGGCTAAAGGTAAGAAAGTCATGGCAGCCTCTCTTAGTGATTCAGAAGGTGGCTATACTTCTGATGAGTCTCTTAAAGACAATAGCAATTATATGGCCTTTACTGCTAGTGTAACTGATGAGAGAGAGATTGAAGTTAATGATGCTGATTCAGAAGTCTCTCTCGATGAGTCTGTAGATAAGGAAAGTCTTCAAGTAGCTTATGTTGAACTGTTTAATGAGAGTTTAGCTATTAAGAAGACTAATATATAGGTCAATAAGAGGCTAAAAATAGTTGAGCTAGAAAAGAATGAAGCTCAAGCCAAATTTGAGCAAAGCCTCTTGATGGTAGATGACCTCGAGGAGATGAACAAAGGCCTAGTTGACAGGGTCCAAAATTTAGGGGCCGAACTTGAAGATGCTATAACCCAGTTGTCTACATTTTCTAGTGGGAATAAGAAACTAGACTTCATGCTAGGAATTAGTGTTGAGCCTAATTGTAATAAGTCTTCATCATCTATAGCAGTGCCTAACCCTCCTAAACATGACTTAGGCAAGAAGCTTGTTGAGTGTAGTCATGTGATTCCTCCGTTTGTTCTTCGTCCTGTGACCCAACCTCGATCTAGAGGTGTTGTGGGTAAACCTCGCTCTCATCCGAGGTTTGTGCATGTATGCCATCACTGTGGCAAGACGGGACACATTAGGCCTAAGTGCTACATGTTGCACAAACATAAGAAAAGGCCTAAGATTGTGTAACTTAGATTTGATTCCTCAAATCTAGTGTCTCAAGTTTCTGTACTAACCAAACAAGCTCAATTCCTTAGTGAGAAACTTGTTGTGTTGACTGTGAATTCTCAAATGGAAGAGATTCATAAGAAAATTTGGGTGAGGAAGCAAGATGTCTTCCCATATACTTCTGAATACCTTGATCCTGACTGGCATGATGAGAGTGCACTCCGGTGTAACTCTTCCTAGAAGTTGCATTTATTTTCCCATTGCGCGTGTGTGTGCGTGTGTTTTATGTTTTTGCACGTTTATTTTCTTTTTACTACATTTGGGTGTGTGTATTTTATTTTTAGTTATATGTCTCTTGGTATATAGGATGGAAACCCAGACATAAATTTCATAGCCGATTTCGAATGGACGGTAGTATGATCTGTACTCGGGATACAACTCTACGTACCATTGGATTTTGACAACCTGTTTTGTGTCTATATTTTTTTTTTGTTAAAAATAAAAAATCAAAATATATATATATAATTTGAAAAAGACCAAAAATATTTTTTTTGGCTTGTTCGAGCATGAAAAGCATGTGCATGTGATCCTAGTATGTAGGATATATGGTTATGCATGTATAATATGCTTTTATTCTTCTTGATGCTCTATATGTATATGTGTGTGTGATAAAAATTCTTGGTATATCTTGTGCTTTCACTTCATATACACGATTTTATTATGTCAAAGATTGGTCGCATGTATGAGTTTTTGGACTAGCAATCTAATTTCTATAGTACTTTGTTCACTAAATAGTGTGACCTTTGACTAGATGACCTTGTTATCCCCTTATAATAGCAAAAAGAAATTAAAAACAAAATTATGAGACTCAAGTACAAAAGAGGCGCCAATGGGCCAAATTCAAAAGATAAGGGCAAAAACCCTTCACTCGAAAGAGTCGTCATTTATGAGCTCATGATAGTTATGGGGAAAATAACATAGCATGCAACCAATGTTGCTTAATTTCAGGTCCTAGTGGTGCTGGGTTTGAACACATATTTTGTGGACTTGGTTTATTAAGAGATTGATTTCTTTGGCTGTGTCCAGCTTATAAAATAAGGTCTTAAGCCTTGATTCGTTGTGCACTTATTTTTCACGCAAGTGCTTGTTATGCTTTGATGTTTATGTCATATGCATAAGTTTTGTATTTAGCCAAATTTAAAGTGATGTATATTATTTCATGTCATAAACAGCTGAATACTGACTGTATATCATTGTATTTGCTTGAAGTGCTGTATCAGTCAGTTTTTGATAAAAATTTTACCTCATTGTGTGCTTGTGTGTGCTTTTTATTATTACATACCATTTGTGTTGCATATTTATGAGTGTTTACTTCCCGTGTGATTTTAAGCTAACTTTGTGGGCCTGTTAGTGAGGGGGAGTAAGTTTTGTTTACTTATACTCTTGAATGAGTTATCTCCTGTTGTTTTTCCTGGTATCTTTAACCTTTGTCATTTCGTGACAAAAAGGGGGAGAGTAAATTAAGGGGGAGTAGTAGCGTAGTATATCCTTTTTATATCTCCGTTATAAGGAGAGTTATGATTAAATGGGAGAAGTATATCTACTTGTACATGCATGAGTCTTATACA
Source organism: Zanthoxylum bungeanum (assembly GCA_019454045.1). Classification (NCBI taxonomy): domain Eukaryota; kingdom Viridiplantae; phylum Streptophyta; class Magnoliopsida; order Sapindales; family Rutaceae; genus Zanthoxylum; species Zanthoxylum bungeanum. The sequence continues at coordinate 9,027 of SKCR01045233.1, read as the reverse complement.
TGTTTTATGTTATACTTGATCATCCCAATGATTTTCATGGTATATTATTGTTTGTGGATGTTTCAGGTAAGCAGGTTTGTTGCTGAGGTGGCATTGATTTCAAGACTAATTGGTTAGGTGTTAGATCGAGTCTTTATGTAATAAGTCATTATTTTGATGGTTGATATTTGGCTATTTTTCTTTTTGGGTCTATTACCGTAGTCTTTGTATTAGGTAGTGTTTTGTCACGGAATGCCAAAGGGGGAGATTGTTAGTTCCATGTTTATTGACAATGCCCATGACAAAACAAGTTCAATTGAGTTGTAACAAGTCTTGATGAATTTGGTGCGATTAGACTGGCTTTTGACAGAGCTGAAGCATTTTTATAGTGGCGCGTTCACTTCAGCGTTCGAACGTACGGCGTTAGTGGCACATTCTCCATTGGGTTCAAACGACTCATTCCAGAGCGCGAACGTTCGAGGCAGGTTCTTGTTGGGTTCGAACGAGATTATTCCAGAGAGCAAATATTCGAGTCACGTTCTTGGTGCGTTCGAACGGGGACATTCTAGAGAGCATCCGTTCGTGGTGCGTTCGAGTGGCGTTCGAACGAGTCTTTCCAGTAGGCGCGCGTTCGGACGCCAGTCGCATCTTAACGCGTTTTCCAGCCTTTTGCCTTTGAAAAAACCTAGATTTTCACCCTACCTATAAATAGAACATGTAGCCACCATCCCCATTAGTTGAAACACAATTCCTTTGAGCCAAAAACATTGATAGCTTTTCAACCTTCTTGATTTCACCTTGAAGACTCATTGTTTCTCATGTCTTCTATATGTTTGGTGAAACCTTTCTTTGATTTACCATCAACACAACCAAACCCAACTTCCTAAGCTTTCAGAGTTCTCTAGGAGGAAGATTGGCAGTCGGAGTTCCGGCATTCAAAGTTGCAGAGTTGATTCACTCAGAGACTTCAGAGGTTCTGAAGAAAACCGTGAGATACGGGCTTGAGGAGTTCATTAAGTTCTTGCAGTCTAGAGGTACTTGAGTCGGTGGAGTTGCCACCATAGGTCTTGACCATCGCTGTAAGTTTTTCTCTATATAATGGATTGGGCTAGTAGCCGAGATACCCTGAGTGGTTTTTTACTCGTACGAGTTTTCCACTTCGTCACCAAAATTATTGAGTTGATTTTGTGTGATTGATTTTATTTGTTGCTTTATCTATTGTTATTAATTTAATATTGGCAGCATATTATATTTGTTGAATATTATGGTTTCTTGTTGAAATTCCATAGTAACAGTAATTAAGACTTGTCTTGATTATTGTGTTTAATTCCGCATAGAGTCAAAACCTTAAGATAAACACCAACTTTCATATATAACTACTTTTGAGTTGGGTCAAATTAGTCATCAAAGCATACAATATCAAGGAAAAAAAATCTCATTTTTAATTTATTTTAAGTTACGAATTTTCAAAGATTGGATTCCTTGAACAACTTAGAGGAGTTGCAAATTAGCTAGCGACAATGAAAAAGACAATTTAGTGGTTTCTGAAGCCAACTAATTATAAAATTGAAATCAATATTTTGAATGAAAGCACTTTTTTTTCCCTCTCTAAATTAAGTATTTATCACAGTCATACTCTAATCCTAATAATATCACCATTCTTCATAAGGTTAATCATGACTCTCTCTCATAAGTCAATTATATAAAATTGAACTTTGCTTGCATGTTAAATTTTATTAAGGACCACACTAGGGTTTAGCTAGCTTTGAACCATGCATGCTGCAGCCATGGCTATAGCTCTGGCTTCCACCAAATCCCCAGAGACATCAATGCCTCCCCCATTACTTCACGGTGCTCTCTTCTAGGAGCTAGTGAACATCTAATTGTTTGCAATTTTTAAATTTTGCAAAAGCTGCAAATTATTGTCTCGTTAACGTTTATTCAAATAATGATGGTATTAAATAATGAGGCTAGTATCTTTTCTATGATCATCTTAAGTTTCTCTCTTTTTTTTTTTTTCTTTTTTTTAATTTGTTATGTATTGAAATTTATCTATTTATTTAATATAACACTCTTAATTGACTGGTTTGACTATATGATTGGTAAGATATTGAGTGTCAATCTAATTAGGATATAAGATTTTATTTGATGTTTTGTCTTTTTTTAAGGTCATTTTTTTTTGTTCAAAAAAAAAAAGTCAAAGAGTTTAGGTTAATAATATTTTATGCCTGTATTTAATATTGTGAATAATCACATCAAATTATTATTATTATACGAAGATGGCTTTTGAAGATGATATGGAGTGACTTTGGATTCCATAATTTGAAATTATGGGAATTCGCCACCATGCATGCCCCCATGAAATTCAATAACATATATAAATGCTTGCATGGACCATTCTAAGTATGACCACTAAAGCAACAATAAATTAAGAGCCAATCTATAACAAATATTTAACGAGAAGAATTTCAAACAATTTTTATTTTATTTTATTTTTATTAAAATCGGTTTCAAGGAAATATTAAATTAAGTCATTAAAATCGTGGACAAGTAAAAAGATTGACTTGGGCTATTGAACTAGGTTTATAAAATGTGACTTTTACGATGATTAGATATATATATTTAGTTTATGAGATTGTTTATTTATGACCTTTTAAATTCCTACTCATTATAATGGTCGTTTTAGTTAATTTTGCTACTAATATGATAATGTATGGAGAATAAAAAGGTGATGTTTGAGAGAGAAAGGAAAAACTAACATAAAGAATATTTATTTTGATAAGGATAATTCAGTAAATAAAATAGGAATAATAGAAAAAGCGGGGTCTAGTGAGATAAATTGAGGGGTTGAAATATAATTACTCTTCAAAGTTGGATATGTTGAGCCACAATTTTCTTTAGAGTTTGACACCTTAAAAGCTTAGACTTTGAAATTGAATTCATTAACCAAAACCTTGAGGGTTGGAGTTTCATAATTGAGTATATATGTTAGGCCTCAACCTTGAGATACTATAACTTTTGGTTAATTCGTTAAACGTTGGGTCCAATAGAGTAGATTGTGACATCTCAACGGAGAGATTGATAGTAATAGTATATGAATGAGTGGCAATTAGAGCTGGGAAAAGAGAGAGAGAGAGAGAGAGAGAGAGAGAGAGAGAGAGAGAGAGAGAGAATTCGAATGACACAATCTGTTTTGAGTAGTAATTGCACGTGCAACGCATGTGGTCCCCTAAGGGCAAAGAATCATTAATCTTTTTTTCTTTTTTTGGTGGGACATCGAATTGATAATTATTAGGATTCACTCACCCGTGCGTGCGTGTGGTAAAAATAGAAGGTGACTTTTTTTTCTTTTTTCTTTGAGATCGATGGGATCCATTGAGCCTAAAGTTGAGGATGCTAATTAAAGAAAAAGGGAAATTGATATTCTTTTTTTCCTTTGCTTCTTTTTTCGCCTTTAGCTTTTTATCTTTCGAGTCTTTTAGGTAACTTATAATTAATAGGTATGATTAATTTAGTAATGTGGGGTGCAACATTAATTGTAATTTTTCACCAAAAAAAAAAAAAAAAATTATGGTTACAATAGAATGATTACTCTATCAATCCCCCAATTTGTTTGTCAAAACAAATATTTAATTATCTTGATAAGAGAAATGGATAGTACAAATTAATTTTAGACTATAGATTAATGATAGATTAGAAATGATTATTTAAATAAAGTATAAGAGTATCGAAATAATAAAATAACCTGATGAGTGCATGGTCGATCCACATGAAATATATTTAATAGAATAAAATAATAATATAAATAATAATATACAAATAATAAAATGAAAGACTAAATTAAATGAAGTGATGAGGCAATTAAATTATGTTAGTTCTATATTTGTTGGCAATGTCCGTAACAAAAGTTCAATTGAGTTGTAATGAGTGTTGAAGTTCTTGGAGCAATTGGACAAGTATTTGGACAACATCAGATGGAGATATCCGAGCGACGTTCACTTTTTTGGACATTTTAGAAGATTTAAAGCTCCAATTGACATGGGGTCACTGTCATTGGAAATTATACTCGAAACATACATATAAAAAAACGCATGATTTGGCCAAGGAACGAGAAAGTTACAAACATTTTAAGTTGCACCTCAAAACCAATCCATGACTTGCATTCGAATTGCGTTCTTCTTTGCGTTCGAACGCCCGGCGGTAGAAAATTTGCGTTTGAGGTGTGTTTGAGAGGTATTTGAACGCCCGTGCGTAAGTGGGTTATTTTGGACGTGTTTTTAAATCATATTTATACTATGAAACCCTTAACTTTACCCTACCTATATAAACAAACTTAGAGTCACTTTCACAAGTGTTGAAAATATATTATTCAGAGCCTACGAACCTTTTGTTTCAATCTTCTTAACAATCTACCTTGAAGACTACATTGATTATTCTTGTCTTCTCTGTTTTGGCGGGATTTCTTTGATATACCGTCAACACAGAAACACAACCCTAACCTAATTTTCCAAGCCTTCAGAGTTCTTTAGGAGGAAGAATGATAGTCAGTGTTTCGGCGTCGCGAGTTCATAGGGTTGATCCGCTTAGAGACTTTAGAGGTTTTGGAAAAGGCCGCTTGGGCGGGCTCGAGGAGTTCTTCAAGTTATTACAGTCTAGAGGTATTAAAGTCGGCAAAGTTGCTGCCATAGGTCTTAAACCATCACTGTAAGTTTTTATCGTTATAGTGGATTTTGGATGGTAGCCTAGATACCCGAAGTGATTTTTTACTCGCACGAGTCTTCCACTTCGTCAACAAAATTACTGGTATTAAAAAATCTTATAATATTTTAAAAATATTAAAATTAGTGTTAATTATAATTTTTTCAAAAATTATTCATTTTTATCATATTTTTATATAAATACACAATAAAAATAATAATTTATTATCGACTCTGGGTCGACCCCCGGTCGAACCTCAGTTCGACCTTTGACCCTTGACCTGCTCCTTATCCTGGGTCGATGGACCGGACCGAGTTTTAAAACAATGCTTTAAACAATAATAATAATGCAATAAACCTTGAATTTTGAGCAAATATTTCTAAACCAACCCTAAAATTAACTAGCCTTGTGCAATTGTGCTGAAAATATCTCTTTGAAAGTAAAATAGAAGAAGATATATAGTGAGAGAGGAAAAAGAAAAGCAAAATAATTGTTTTTTTTTTTGTAAGTGTGGTAATGGGCCGGGCTGGGTCCGGGTTTTGATAAGCAATATTATACATGTGGAAACTTTTTTAAACAATGATATGTGTTCAACACTTTGTATATGTAATTGGCAAAAGTAAAATGGGTAAAAATGAATATTTTTTTTTACTAAATATACATAGTTATGTAAAACATTGTACAAATATTATTTTTGGGAAAATTTATGATAAACATAATACAAAAATACAAACTTATAAAGAAAAAAAAAATAAATGTCTCATGATGCAAGCTGTTCCCAACAACCTACTCCACTCCAATGGCCCACTTGGCTATGGCCCATAAAGATGTCATCTTAGCCGAATAGATAAGGTGAGAACAGGCCCTTTTTAGCATCATATCCTAATATAATTATTGAATAAGTCCTTTCTGCCACTTACAATTCTGTTTACATTCGAGATCATTTATGTTTTTGGCAACAATCTTACTGTTTTCAAAAACAAAATTAAAATAAATATAAATCCTGTTTTCAAGTTATGAAGTAAGTTTTTTTTTTTTTTTTTTTAAAAAAATTACATATTTCACATTCTGTTTGCTAGCTAAATGCATGAATCAAGCAAATTGAAATCAACTCCAAACAATAAATTATTTCTAAAAATGAAATGCTTGAAATTCTGAATCTGAATTGTTTGCTTTAACCTGATTGATTTGGCAGAACAATATATCTGCATGTTATGTAGCTGATAAAAGGAAAACATTGGACATTTTGGAACTTTATATGCATGAAGATGAAAGGCCCCATGGACGAAGCTTAATGCTAGTGATAACTTCAATTAATCATTTGTCTGTGCCAACTAATAAATACCTATATTATAAATTTTTTCAAGTATATTTACTATTGATTTCCCCCTAAATTATATTTTTGAATGTCTTAAATACATTAATATTCGTTATTTTATTGTTTAGGATGTATTATATAGAGAATTGAACAAAAATGAGTGAAAACCCGAATTTTTGATTTGTACCAGTGATTTTCTAATTTACACAACCTTAATTTTTTAGCAATAACTTTTGCATGCGATGTCTAATTGAGGTGATTCAAGTTGCGTTATATAGAAGATGCAATTATCTACAACTTTTTAGTATCCGATTACGTCTTGGTCAAAATCGAGCTTGAAATTGGAGGTAATGTCACGACATTGAGTAATTCAATATTATGACATTCAAGTTAGAGAGCAAAATTAATTCAATATCGTGACATCCAGTAACTTAAAGTTGTAACATCACCCAATGTCATGACATTAAGACCCCAATGTCACGACATCAAAGTGATAGACTCCAAAACTAAATAGAAAACTTAGTTTTTTATGATATTTATATAAGGAAAACGTTCAAGGTTACTTCGCATATATTTTTTATAACACCCCGATCACCCCAGTGAGATTCCGATGACCATTTTCTACATGTGTGATGTATTATATAACACAAAATGTTATATAAATATTTTTGAAGAGAGACAAGTCACTCTTTAATATTAAAGAGTGAGAAGTATAATTTAATTTGAAAAATACCAATTGATATTTTTTTAGAACTAATTTTAATAATGTAATTATTTTATTTAACAACTAAATAATATTTGAAAACTCTTTTGCTCTAATTACTAATAAGGATAAGCTTTTAAATAGTTATTCATGTAGTTTTAATTTTTTAAGTTGCTTTCCATTTAATTTAAAATTTAATCTTGTTGACGACTTTTTTTCGTTCCGAGGTAATTTAGGAAAATCATTTATCGAATAAACCTCTCTCAACTGTAAATTTATTTGATTTTTGTAATACCCGTGGAGTAGTTAACTTAAAAAAAAAAAATTACCTTGGGAACATTTTTTTTTTTAATTTTTTTTTTGGTTAAGGTTGCCAATTGGAATAAATAAAGTGCAAAAAAAACAAGGAAAAAAAAGAAAAAAAAAGAATGAAAAGAACAATGGGCGTGAATCCCATTATACAAATCGTAAGGCCCGTTTCCATAACCATCTAGACTTTTCTTTTACTTTTTTTTCTTTCTTTTTTTTTTCTCATTTCTCTTCTTCATTCACACGCCTATTTTCATTTATTCTCCCTCTATATTTTCCTTCGTCTCCACTAAGCAATCCCAACGCAAATCACGCCAATAATTCCATTTCTTTAACTGTCAAATTTCTTCAAATATTCCCCTAAATTGATGAAGTGTCTTATTTGCCAAAGGAAGCAAAGGAAATCCAATCCCTAAATTTTCCCCCCACCTACTGATTCTGTTAAAGTTTTGGGGATATTGGCTTTCAATTTCTTTAGGCAAGGAGCTTCATTTGATTACTTCCTTTGATTAAATTAATTTAACTAATATACCTAAATTTATTGTGTAGATCTTAGTGTGAGTTGAAATAATTTGGGGGTTATTAGAGACTTTGTAAGGGATAAAATTTGTGTTGTTAAATTAATTAGATTTGTATTGTTATTAATTGTTTTGATTATAATGTGACATGGGTGAACAATTGTGGAAGAAAAATTTGGGAAGGATATGGCCAATGGGTCACAGCCAGTGAATTTTTTTTTTCTTCTTCTGAGTTGGGGGTGTTGCGTGAACGATGGAGTAAAAAGGAGGTGGTAGGTTGTTAGGGATTTTAGCCATGGAGAAAATGTTTGGTGGCAGTAATAGAGTGTTACTGTGTTAAGGAAAATGAAAATGAAACAAAAAAAAAATAGAAAAAGAAAAGAAGAACCCTGAAGCTCTCGACAACAGCCCGAGCCAGACTTTTCTCGGGCCCGGGCCTGCCCGAGCCCGGCCCGTTGCCATCCCTACTTACCTATTTACATCTTACTGTAGATCGACAGCTCGATCAACCGCCCACCTCTCAGTAATCTTTCACACCTATCACTGTGAGTAGATGCCTCACTTTATGTTTTCTTTGTTTAAGTTTTAAAGGTTTTAATGTTTAAAGTTATGATTTGATTAAGTTTTGTTTGATAATGAAAATGCATATGAGTAAATGTTTTTGTCTCAGTGCTTGTTAAATATTTTCATGATTTATTGATATCGATATGTTTCCGCTGAGATGCTCGATTGATGATATGTTTCCGCCCTAACACTTGTTGCATGTTTTATGTTTTTACTACTCATCATATGTTTCCGTTGGGGTGCTTGTATAGGGTCTCGTCCATCAGAAATGGATTGACCCGCTACCTTGTCGACAATGGATCATTCGTTCCTCGCTTAGTCTTCACGCGCGACTTGGGCGTTGAGAGCTTGTCATGTATTTGACAATGCATGCATGAAAATCGTTTTATAAACATGTTTTAGATTTCTCTTATGATTTTCTTTATTTTGGTATCTACTCATTGTATCCACAAGACTCATCCCGCCCCAGTTTTTTCATGATTGCAGGTTTTCCCTTTCTTTGTCGCAGTCTCTACTTTTGACGGAGATAATACCCGGACGACATATATTATTTTGTAAAGTCACCATGGGTTGTTCTTTTTGACTGTAGGATATTGAGATTGTTAGATATATGGTAAAATGTAATAATAATTAAGTTTGTATTGTTTGGATATATTATATGGGACATGATGTTGTGGGCACGGAGCCCTTGAGTGTCTGTTTGATTTTGAGGTGTTATGAGTGGGCCTGAGGCCGTGTGATGTGTTGGATGTTATTACTAGGTTTGTTGATGCTGGACTTTGATTCAGGTTGTCGAGTTTTAGGATGGGTCATGTCCGTTTTTTGAAAAATATTAGAGGCTTATGGAGACGGGTTAACACTGTCTCCTGCCAGTAGCATCTTACCTCTGATGAGGTGTTACAGTTATGGTATCAAAGCGGGGTTTTAGAGATTGGGAT